>NDXB01019369.1:2450-29034 GCA_002631895.1 Agapornis roseicollis
AAGAAAAAAAAAAAAAAAAGAAAAGAACCCCAAACAAAATTTACCAGGCTCTGATGAGCAGAAATCTACAACTCCATGCAAAAGAGGCTGTAAGCAGCCGAATTTTTCATATACAAACACTGCCTGAACTGTTGCTCCCTAGACAACTCACAGACTAGCTTGGAAATTAAAGGCGTGAAACTACTGGATTCATTCCTTCACAGGATTAACACACCCCCTTAAATCTCTTCTCAGGGCATGCAGACTCCTCAACAATACTTTCTGTGAGCCTTTCAAGACTTCAGTGGGTTCAGAGACCTCAACAACTCAGTTTTTAATTCACCTGAATAGCCATTTGTCGTGGTTTAAACCCAACCAACCATGCAGCTCGTTCACTCACTCAACACCCAATTTCTTGCCCTCCCCTGCTTCCAGAGAGATGGGGGAGAATAAAAAGAATGCAACTTCCACAGGTTGAGATAAGAACAGTTCAGTAACTAAGGTATAACACAAATCACTGCTGCTATGACCAATAATGATAACGATAAAGCAAAAGAATACAGCATCTCATCAACCACAACAGATAACTCACGACACCCCACCAACCGAGTGCTGACCGACCACCTCTTCCAACCACCCCGAGAGCACTCGGCCTTCCGAGTCACTCCCAGTTACATCCTGGGCATGACGTGCTATGGTATGGAATACCTCTTTGGTCAGTTTGGTCCTGTCAGTACAGTCCTGTCCCTCCTTCCTCTCGGCCCCCCTCCTCCCTGGCAGAGCATGAGGCTCACAAAGTCCTTGGTCAGGGCAAACATCGCTCAGCAACAACCAAAAACATCGGCCTTATCAGCCTTGTTCCTGGGTTAACTCAAAACACCAGCTACTAAGGAGAAGAAAAACTGACTGCAACTGCTGAACCCAGGACACCATTCTAGGTCCAACACACAGTGTAATGACACAGTCCCTTGCCATGTGTAAGAATATATGAGATGGGTTATTAATGCTGTTTAATAGAGCTGTACCAACGCACTCTAATGGCTTGCAGCTCTCTCCCTCTCCCCAATTCGCAACTTGACAGCAAAACAGAGGGTGCCTCTCATTTTGCCTCAATGCAGGGGACCCTTCTTTAAGCAGATTTGCATAATAAACTGGAAGAAACAGGTTTCCCCAAAAAATAAAATCTTACCACTTCCAGTCACTCTGCAATTTAATCAACAGAGCAATGAATCATTTTCTATGCTTTCATTATTAACAAATCACAATTTGTTTAAAAAGCTGAGTACACTAGAATTTTTATATGAAATATTATTATACAATTAATTCCTCTCCAGAACCACTGCAGTATGAAGATAGGACCTGAAGACTATGGAATTATTGAAAGTCACATTCTCTTTCAACTCAATAGCAAATTATTTGAACAAGAAAGCATTATTTCATTATAGAGTGTGAGTAATATGCTTATTCACAGGAGTAACAGCTAACTCGGGTACTTCCAGCTGATATCAGGCAACATTCAAATTTATCTAAAATACATAGCTACTGTTATTTGTTGCAAAGAATGGTTGGAGACCAAGAACTAAAACACCTTGAACATAGGGCACACAATGTCGTTTAATCCCAGACAAAAAGGCAAATGTGCTTTCTGGGGTTTTTCCACCCCACCTTCTGCAAATCTCTTTCAGAACATTTGTTGTATTCATGGTGCAAATGTCCTTGAAAGAAAAAAATAAAGAGAGCATGAAGGTGGTGCTTTAGAAGCAAACTGCAGTTATGTATGCCTGTGCTTTCCAGGAACTTGCAGCTGCTTTTATTCCTCAGTAGCGGCTGCAGCTGATCTTGTTCTTTTAAGAAAGCTAGACCCAACCATACAGGAGTTTCCCCTCAAACAGCCTCCCCACACTCCCCCATCATTAAGGAATCGTAATTCAAGCTTAAATACCTTGGAAAGAAACTCATTTTCCTGCAGCAAAGGAAGACTGATGCACAAACATTAGAGCAATCTAATTTTAGATCATTCAGACAATATGCTGGATCCTTAGCACATTTATTTAAAGCTATTTATAGTCCTCCAGACGCTGCTGGAATTATAGTCATCCATTGTGGAGCTACTCTGCTGTACTCCAGGTTGGGAAGGAGGAAGGCAGGGGAGGAAGGAGGGAGGAGGCAATCAAGAGTCTGATTGTTCTGGGGAACACAGGTACGGAGGTGTTAGATGAAATGTTCATTTGCAGACTGAACGCAGATCAAAAGGTTCAGCCGCTTAGCAACTCCGCTGCTGCCAAAAACCATAGGGGCACTGTAGAACTTGGAAGTCCCACACCGCACCAAATTACAGGCCCAGATACAAACGCTGCTCATAGCTGCAGGCATGGAAAAGAGACTGTGTGCCAGAGCGGGGTGGGGGGAAAGCCCTGAGAAGTTTTCAAACCTCTGGGGGCATGGTATAAACGGCTGCACTGTACCTCAGAGCCCCAGTGTTAAAGTCAGCAGGAACCTCAAAGGCATGTGACTTCCAAACAAAGTTCTTCTTTTTGTTGTAGGCACTTGCAAGCTCATCTAAAGGCTGACTCTCCACAGTCTGTAGGGCTGGGTTAGCAGAAGGCCTCTCAAACCCTTCTTCATTTCTTCTTTTTAAGTTTTATTTTGGTTTTAAATATCAACATATTTTCTGGCTTCAGGTGAATTTTAACAACACATCTAAAGCAACATTTCCAGTGCACACATCCAGTGGTTGAACAGTAATTCAACCCCAGGGTACCATAGCAGCTTTTGAACCATCAGCTCCAGTTCTGCTCAGTTCCAGCTCATCGGCTTCTGCTGCAAAGTGAGGACATAATGCTTCTCCAGTTCTCCTTATCTGATACATGGATCATGTTTTCTCATATTTAAATGCGAGTCCTGATGCTGTTAGCTATCCTAGAGCAGACATACTATTTTAACTCTCAGTGTCAGTCAGATATCCAGGCCAAAGGACCCTTGAGTTGAATGTATGGAAAATCCAAAGCACTACAGCCCAGCATCTTGTTTTCAGCAGAGTGTGTCTTGAGTAGGAACATCTGCTTTTAAAGTTACTGGTGATTTTTGACAGCCTTTCCCATGAAGCTGAACCTCCTGGCCACACAGTACCCAAGGCGTTACCATTTCTCTTCAAAGCAGCAACTGCAAAGCACAGAAGATAAAACACATTTCTAGGTCACAGATTTTTAAATCAGTGTCTTAGTATCTATGTGAGCTAAATATGATCCACTATTTAGAGAGGAACATGTAGAAAGCTTAAAATGATCAGTCCAAGGTTCACAAAAAGACTAATATAGATTCAGAAACAGAATTTAACTGATGCTTTTCAAGTTAATGTCTTAACCATACTATGCAGCAACTGAATTTGCTATCAGATATAAGTCTGCCTTTGGAAGTATTAGAAGGCTGATGTTGGGGGATCAAGCCATATTACTCTGAACTGCAAAAGATGATTCCTCACTGGAAGAGATCAACTTCATATGTTATGAAATTACCATGAGCAAGGATAAATAACTAATAAAATGGGACAGGTCAAAAGCAACTGGCATAACAACTCATGGAGAAGCTCTACCTTGGAGATGTTTGTTTCTAAAAATTATGTCTTGTGATCAGTTATGACCTTTTAAGAACTAGCTGGTCTCCAGTGAAGGAAATCCAAGCTACTCCCAGCAATGAGGGTAGACCAGCAGCATTCCTGACAAAAGGGGTTAATTTGTTACGCTGCCTTTTTTCACGACCTCATGATCTCAGGCCTTTAAAACAGCCAGAGTTTGCTATTGAAATATTGCAGAACTAATGTATTATGGCCGGTTTAGGCATCTGCATATAGATGCTACCATTGAAAAGCATTTTCCTAAATTATTTAAAAGATATTTTAATAGCACCAGGAAGACCAACAAAAGAGAACCACTGCATGGGCACTATGTTATGAACCAACCCAACAGGCCACTCGAGAGTGAGCATGGCCAAGGAAGACCAGGTTGTGTTCTAGATAAAGCCTTTTGCTCCCCTGTTGGCAAGTTACTGTTTATTTTCCTTATGTGGAACTATTGCATCACCAATCAATGTCCTAAAAAGAGTATGTTGACATTTCATTGTTCTAGGAATATATCTATGCAGCTCAACCAACACATAAAAGCATGCAGCTAGATCAGCTAAGACAATGCAAAATGTGTACCAGAAAAACGTGGTTTAAGATAAAAAAGTCAGGTCTAGAAGTGAATGAACTGATAGAAGCTTCTCAATAAACTAAACTTCTCAATAAACTAAAAATAACATGTAAACCTAAGCATTTAGGTGAAGTAGAAAAGGCACATAAAAGATAGCACAGTTTATCAATTACAGCACAATTTCTGTAGAAGAAAATACTAAATAGACCGGGAACCCCCAGGCTTGAAACAGAGAAACCTATAAAATCATGTGTAGTATGAAAGAGATGAAGAGGGAACAATTATTCACTACTTGAGGCTCACACAAGGAAGTCATCAGGTTTAAAATACAAGCCAAAGGAAATACTTTTCCCAAACAAGGCATAGTTAAATTGTGTAACTTATTGAGTGTTGTGGATGCCAAGTATTTAAATGGGTTCAAGAGGGATTACACAAATGCATGTAGAATACTTCTATTGGTGGCTATAAAAAAAGCAATAAAAGTTTTGATGCAAGCAGATGCTTCAGAAGTCCCTCAGCTGATGACTGCCAGAAACTGGGTGGATGACACAGGATGACACTTCCCTCAGCCATGTGTCCCCTTCCCTACAGTGCCATGAAGGCAGGACACTGGAGCATGTGATCTTGTGGGTTTGTCCAGGGTGGCAGCTCTTGCAGAGGGAGGTGTGGAGACAAGAAGTCTGCTAGGCTCCTCTGTAAGAGGAACCTCCAGGGTTAACTATGGTTCCTCTCGGCCTCCACTGGGCTCATTCTCATGACTTTGCTGACTTGTGGGGCAGAAAACAGGAGGAGGGGAGAGAAAAAGAGAGGAGGAACAGAGAGGGTCAAGAGAACTATGGCACCATTCATGCTGCATCTAGAAACTACACCAACATTTCCTTCACCTTCTAAAATTTTCCTTTAGAAAGCTTCTGAGAGTTTTCTTGACAGCACAGACAGTTTACAATGTCTGAAAGGGTTTTTTTATGGCATGCTAGGAACAAAACTTAAATACCACTGCCAAGAATTAGAATGATTTACATCATTCTCTCCAGGGTGGGGCATACTCTATTTAGTTTGAGGCTCCTAATAACCCCCATGCTCCTGAGCTGCATTTATCGCTATAAATGAAAAGGTTTCCATTTCAAATCTCCTCAGTTCTTGAAGCAGGGCAGGCTTGGGTGGTGGGGAAATGGGAGTACATATTCAGGTCCTGAGGGAATCAACTGCTTCCAGCACAACCGCAGCTCCTGGCTCCTGTGGCATCCCTGCAGGTCTGAGTGCAGCCGTTTGTCTCCAAAGCAATAGCCAGACCAAGAGTGCTCGACATTGTACCTTCTCTGTGTCAGCACTCCAAGTCTTGAGACCTGTTTTCAAATGCACTTCCACAGATGTGGAGCCACACAAATAGACTTTTTCTACACCCCATGTCTCAGAGGTAAGTGCAGCAATACTGGGTTGGTGATCAGGACAGCCAGACACTCAACATGTCACTGGCAATTTAATGCATTACAAATCAAGGCACACTCACAGCTCATAACATGATTCAGCCAGTTTGCCATCTCTTACCAGGACTACCCAATTCCAGATGTTCAGGAAAATTTTGCCCACACTCCACCGAAGTCCCAGGACATTCCTGAAGGAGAGCCATATTTCTTATTATTCTTCCAGAGCTAGATCACCCTGCATTGCAACACTTTCCGACAAGCAAAAGTAAGCCTGCTGGGGCCCAGAACAGCTAAAGCCAGTGCACAATGTTTTATTTCCTGGGCAGACTAGGGTAAAATTACCCCAAAGACAACAATAAAAATTAGTGCATCCCGTAGCATTTTCCAGTGTCACCCAAACCCTTCCTTCTGTATAAAAGGGGGCATATCCTAAAGGAACATGGTATTTTCTCATGATTAAAGGCAAAGTCAATAAGCTGAAAAATTTAACTTATATCTTCTGAGAAACTGCTTTAACCACTGCAGGGAAAGTTTTCATCCTGCAGCAGCCAAAGGGAGATGCCCATAAGAAACACACCCACAAATATGGGTCTCTTACTAGCAGATAAGAGCTGACATTTCAGTTCAGGAAACAATTTTATAAGCTTCTCTAACAGTAACATTGTTTTGAAAGCATCAAAAATTGGTGGAAACAGATCAGGTTTTTTGTACTTTCCCCTTCCCCAAGGATTAAGCAAAGAAGTCAGCATCAGGCACAGCACCACGCAGTTGCTTGCAGAACTGAACACAGCCTGTAGATGTAATCTGAGGCTTTTCATTCTCAGTGCTGTTTTTAATCTAAGATGTTGCACTTTTGGGTTGAGGTAAAGCTTTAATACTGGAGAGCTACATCCCATTTTCTCAACCAGAAGTGAGGGAGTAGCTTCAGGCCAAGTAAGGACACCCTTCAAGCCCTGCAGAAAATAACATGGGTTTTATTATTCAGAACTACAAGAAGTTGAATCTAATTTAATTCAATGCTCTGTTTGCTGCCTTGCAACAGAGATGCTTTTCAAAAGGAAATAAGTGATTTTCGCTTAAAGTGCAACAACACCAGGGGCCTCTGTATACATTTTTGCCTGCTGCCACCAGCCACCCTAAGTCAAGCCCAGCTCAGGCAGCCTATGGTGGCCTCTAGTGGCTGTTTTTCCCACATGCCACACTCATCACACGCTGTGGTTCTCAAGTCTCCATCTGCTCCACCTCCCATCAGTATCTGCTGTGTTATTCTGAGAGTGGCAGCAGTGCAAGATGATGTTGAGAGGTGCAGCAGGGGAAAGATAACGCAAGACTCGTCACAATCATCCTAGATGCCTATGCTCACTTGGCAGGTACACCTATTGGCAAGGTGCTTCTGGATCTTCCAAGTTTTCCTCTGATTTTCTAACACAATTTATTTTTAAACTACAGTTTATCAGCAAAGCCAAGAATCAGATGTATCCTCATGGAAAATTGATCTTAATATTTTCTTTTGATTAATTTGACGAGTTACAAGTTATGAATGCAGGTTTTAAGAATGCTTAAGCAGTTCAGTAGTTCTTCAAAAGCAATGATCCGATGTATCCTGAGCTGAACTGAACAGAGATCCTGAGACCTAGAGTCAACCCGTCCACCATGTACCAAATGAAACCCGCAGGAGGGTCACACTCATGACAAAGGTTTCCTAAACCCAGTCTATCTTTCCCTAACTCAAGCAAGTCCTCATTTCTGCACCATCCTGCCTAGATCATCAGTGTATCAGTGCAGAGGTTTAATTTCAGACTGAATAAAATTTTACTCTTCCATATCAGTGAAGCTTCAGCTTACAAAGGTTTTAGAAGTTGTTTAGCTGAAGAGCTTGGAGATGCTTCGATTTGAAGAGTAAGCTCCCAGGCCACATCTGACATTGCCCAGTGCAATTTCTAGTATTCTCTAAGGTTGTGGTTACCCTCTCAAGTTTGGAAGTGCTATTCAGAGGGTACAAAACATTGCTGTAATGACTGTGCAACCAAGCCCACTTTCCCAAGTGGGAGGACCAATGAATGCAGTTTCTCAACTTGACAGGAGGTGAGAAACTCAGCCTTGAATTCCTGGTGATTTTGTGCAAGCTCCAGCTCCAGCCTGAGTTCCAAACCATTCAGCCAAAGATGTCCTGGCTCTGTGTTCACTGGTTCAAGCGCATAACCCCAAACAGAATACTGTATTTGTCTTGACCAGTATCTCTTCCACTGATGCTGCTGGGCTGTATGCAAAGCCAGATGCAATTTACATGCCTCCATTTTTGTAACAGACTATTCAAGCACAGTTTCAATTTGATACTCTTTATTACAATATCCAGGAAAACAATAACAAGGTGATTGTTTATTACAGCTTCCACAGACTGGGCTCCAAACCTTACTGTCCTGGGTACACACACGCATGCGCACGCACACACACACACACGAGACAACCCTTGCCACAAAGAACTTACAATCTAAATAAACAAAACACAAATGATGATTAATCAAGAAACAAAGAGGAGGAATCACCTGTATGAGAACACAAGAGAGTTTTGGCTTGGCTTCTAGACTGGAGTTCAAGAGTTGAAATTCTGACCCTGTTACAGTATTCTCACCACCATGAGTGAATTTTCATCTGTTCATTACAATGCAAGATACATTCTTCAACATTTATAACCCATATAAGGAGAACAAAAAGCTCCAGTTCTAGACCGTAAGTTGTCAAGTGGGATACAGCAAAACTAGACTAGAGATTCAGAGATCTTAAGAAACAGTAAACTGCAATATGGAAGAAAACAAAACCATCCAGGAACACCCATTACTGCTAAACCAGTCAAAACTTACTGACATTTTTTTCACCTCAGAATATCAAATTGCCAGATATTCTTGTGCGTGGAATGAAGAAGTCACAACTGTGTTGTGCTGCATGACAATGCCTGACCCTTAATGCTTAACCACAGTAAAAAAGGACAAAAAATGAATACTGAAAAGCTGTCAAATCACAAAACTACACTTTCGCTGCTCTGATTCTACAAAGTTTCAAACAAAAAGAAAAAGGAGTTGGCATTTTTGGCACTCACATCACAGATCTGCCATGCCTGAACTGGATAAAAATGAACTGTTTGCAGAAACCTAAAATAAAAGTGACAGGACACATATAGAGAGATCAAGAGCAAGCACACTGGATTCAAACATAGGTTGTATTTTCCTTTTAAAACCTCAAATCAGAGTTGTCGCCTTTTGTCTTGTCAACATCAAAAGAACTTCTCTAAAAGGCAGAAAGCAGCCTACTGCAGCTGCAGCCCAGCACTCCTCACCCACTGTTCACAGAAGGGGAACTGACAGCTGTAGACGCCAACAGCAGTTGTTTCACCCACAAAGGCACTTGCTAGCTGGATGTGAACTACATCCAAATGCTACAATGCAATACAAGCTGTATCATAATGTATTCATCCTAAAGAGTTTCAGTTCCCAATAAATGTGTTCTGATGACACCCAACATACTGATATACTTACTTTTTGCACATCTGACTCAGAAACACTCCGGCACTGCTTTTATTTTAGTTATGAAAAGCATGCCAAATTCTATAATGTATACAGAACTGGGCCTAGTAAATCCTAAACCAACAAGTTCAGGGAGCAGTGAAAGGAAGGAATGCCCACCACGCATCCATCACAACAACCTACCATATAAAAAATCCAAAACAAAATAAGAAGCATGGTGTCGTGGTTTAAACCCACGCAGCTCGTTCACTCATTCAACCCCCCTTTCTTGCCCTCCCCTGCTTCCAGAGAGATGGGGGGAGAATCAAAAGAATGCAACTCCCACATGGTTGAGATAAGAACAGTTTAGTAACTAAGGTATAACACAACTCACTGCTGCTACCACCAGTAATAATAGTGATACAGGAAAAGAATACAACATCCCATCAACCACAGCAGATAACTCACGACACCCCACCAACCGAGTGCTGACCGACCAACTCCTCCAACCACCCCGAGAGAACTAGGCCTTCCGGATCCTCCCCAGTTACATCCTGGGCATGACGTGCTATGGTATGGAATACCTCTTTGGTCAGTTTGGTCCTGTCAGTACAGTCCTGTCCCTCCTTCCTCCCAGCTTCCCCTCCTCCCCAGCAGAGCATGAGGCTCACAAAGTCCTTGGTCAGGGCAAACATCGCTCAGCAACAACCAAAAACATCGGCCTTATCAGCCTTGTTCCCGAGCTAAGTCAAAACACAGCTACTAAAGAGAAGAAAAACTGACTGCAACTGCTGAACCCAGGACACATGGGCTAACCCAGTGTTTTAAAGATAATTCACAACTAACAACATGAGAAATCATAATTCGATGAACAGATGATAACTGACATCAGTCCCTTGAAGAGTCTTATCCTTTTTAAGGGATCTCCTACACTTTCCCAAAACCTTCATTCTGTAGGACATTCTTATACCCCGAACAAGAGATAATCAAAGTATTTGTGTAAGAAGATGTACTACAGCCTCCAAGCACTAAACCACAGCTGCCTGGAACATAGTATCTCCGTATGTAGGCTCTCACCAGTGTGTAAGCACTACAAATACGACGACTGTCTCTTCTTGGTGTTCAAGCCCCTTCAATACTGACATTTTTGACAGAGTACAATTAGGACTGCAACAACCAGCACTGTATAGGGAGCCTACTGAAGCTGCCTGTCTCCATCTTCTACAATACAGGCCCAAAGGGCTGGGTCACAAGTAGAACTAAACCCAAGTATGACCTAACAATCAGCTGGTGAACTTCTCTCAGTAAGAGAAACCAAACAACCATCCCCCTCCATATACCTAGATAGACGGATGGTGCAATTCTTGCGGAATTCTGCAGAACTGCAGAAGCTCTCTGGAAGACCTACTCCAACACATTAAAAAAAATTATCAAAAAAATCACTCTCCCAAAACCCAAAAAAGCCATAGTTTCCCAGCTGGTAAGAAAAGTAAACTTGTTGTTTTAATCCAAGAGAAACTACATTTCCAGAGTTGCTATTTCTACACCACCAGTATCACCTTGCACTTCCTGGAAATCCCAAAAAGGTATCGCAGTTCAGTAAAGCACATTGAGTTTCCCCTTTTCACACAGTATCTGACAAAAATCCACTCTTTCACAGTTTGGTCTCTAGGAGCTACCAGAGAGACCAGTTTCCTTCTGGTATAGATGACTGGAAGCCCTCTGATGAGATCTCCCAACTCATACTGTAATCTAGAGTAATTTTCAACCAAACATGCAGTCGAAAGGGGCCGCTGCTGTAGAGCTTGATCCACCTTTTCCCTGCATCTTTTCTTCTTGCTTACACACAAATACTTGTACACCTCCAGGATTAGTATTGGGCAACTAATCCACTGGAAAAACAACTAAGCAAACAAGCTAGTTTTCTGCCACGCGAGTTCCCTCATCTAGCTCAAGATGCAAATGGAGGCTTGTGCTAGACAAAGAAAGGGACAGAACCCCAATTTTGGCAGCACCCTGCATCCAACTTAGCACAAGCATGAAAATGATTCCTTCCCTTTAATATCCAGTTTTGCCTTCAACAAAATCACCTCAGGTGCATCAAGTCAGCAATCTGCAAAGAGCAAGGCTGCAGATATGTGTTAACCCCTTCTACGGAAGTCCGTTTATACCAAAGCACCACAGTGCTTATGACAATTCTGGGTTGCATAACTCCAAAAACATAACTAAAATTTTCAAAGAAACAAGTACTCAGAAAAAACATCAAATGCTTATTAATAACTACTGATTTTCTAATTGCATTATTCCAACAGACTTAATTTACCTTCAGCATATTCTAACATCAGCAAAAACAGCCTATGCATTTTCTCTGCACGGTAAATCAATTGAGCTATTCCTCAGTTTGGGCATGGGATCACCTGAAAAGCAGTATTTCTTAAGAGCCACATTCATGAATTATTCACACAGGAGAAATCAATTTTTGTAAGTAGTCAAGAGAAGAAACTGTCCAGATAAAAACAAAAGCTCTGAAAATTAGTTTCAGCTGCTCTGTGTTCCTTGTTTGTGCTTTGAAGTTACACATAATTACTCAGTAAAAGTAAAATATTAGATTCTGACACATAAACCAAACGGGCTTTGGGGAGCAGAAACAATGTCTTGAAATAATCTGTTGCAAGTCTTGAAAGGTTCTGACAAGACAGGGCATGGAAGAAGGAGTTTAAGTAAAAAAAAAAAAAACAAACCCTGTCTGTATCAATTACTCAATTCAAATTCATCTACACAGACAAAGCCTTTTCTTTGTGGGACCCAGTAACTGACCAGGATAAATTACTATAGCCTAAGAAAAAATGGTTTTATTAAGCATAGAAATGACTGAAGAGCTCATTATTACATTCCTATTTCCAATTTGCCTGATTCCATAATTAAGAAAACATGATTAGACAGCTAATCTTCTTCCAGCTTATTGAGTCCCAGATTACAGACAAAGAGCCAAAATGCAGTAACGTTTGAAAATCAATTTTAAGCAATTCAAAAGAAGTTACCCAGGCAAACAACAGTCTCAGGCTTAAACAAGTCATAGCAACCACAAACAGAAGCCTCAAAACCTTCTAGATTCACAGGTGCTTCCACCCCAAGGTAGAAAACTAAAAATTGCTTTTGCCTCATCCAAAGTGATAAATAGGTATTTTAAAATTAAAGTCATGACACAAGGAGACAGAAGATACTGGTTTCTGACACGCTATCCAAATTCTAGAACAACTGCAATTACTCTATATTCATAGAATCATAGAATAGTTAGGGTTGGAAAGGACCTTAAGATCATCTAGTTCCAACCCCCCTGCCGTAAGCAGGGACACCTCACACTAAACCATGTCACCCAATGCTTCATCCAACCTGGCCCTGAACACTGCCAGGGATATTACTTGGAAAAAAGCAACAACACCTATAAGGCAAGGATGAAGATGAAGCCATTGTGGAAATAGAAGTGCTTTTTCAAGAAGTCCAAAGGCCAAGAATAACCATAAGGCCAAAAGCAGACAAAAAGTAGTATCAACAGGCAATATATGATTTTGAAGTTTTTGGAGATGAACCTGAATTTCATATTTCAAGATTACTGGGCTAAAGAATGAGGTTTACAAGAAACAGTTTGCCTTAGGGAAAAAACTACTACAACCCTTGGACTCCAGTAAGTCTCAAAGCTCTCAAGAAGTACCTTAAACGCTCCTTTCAAAATCTGTTCCTCCATCCTTTATGATTTTGACAGCCTCAGTACAACCACATGTCACAAGCAAACTGACTTAGACTCAAAGTACCAGACTAGAAACTTTAAAAAGTGGCCCCTTTTGGCTTAAGGTACAACTTGAGAGCAATGGACATGCAAGAATGAGATCTGTGAAGGTCTGTATTGAAACACGAGACACGAAACATGGTTTTATGTAGTGAAAATTTAATGTATGCAATTCCCTCAAAATTTCTGAGTTCAAATTTCCTAGTTTCATGGTCAGCTCAGACAGATTCACAGTTTCATCAACTGAGTTTTATTTCCTCAACTAAAGACACAGTATAACTACTTCCACAGAAGCCAACTGGGCACACTGCACTGCAGTGCATGCTGCCCCAGAGTTCTCAAGCTAGGCAAGACCAAATCCACTTCAGGAGCTGTGAAGCAAATACATGGGAACTGTGACTGAAATTACCCAAAACACTGAATAAACTGCACTGCAATAACTCTCAGTAGCAGTAAGCAATTGAAGAATGGATAATTATTTGCAGAGATTTTGTACTAGAAACATTTATTCTGCATAGTAAAGCAACTGAACTGTAGAAGATACAGAAGGCAGATTTGTAATTTTGTTGGGTATAAACTCAACTATAGTAACAGCTTTTTAATTAAAACTATATTATTTATCAGCTTGATTGCTCATAATTACTCCTCTCAATCAATAAGCAATAATAACTTGAAAGACTGATTTAGCAACTTCTTCTTAAGACTGAATTAAACCTCCAAATCATTCTCAAGTGAAACTGGTTGAATTATACCCATTACAGAAGGGTACACAAGAAACATTAACTGCTTATTAAACTGGAAAATTAACTGGACAAAGCTTCACATTGAATACAATTACAAAACACAGATAATGGAAAAAGTCTTAAATTAAGATTTTTCCAGTTGTAGCAAAGGGCACAATAAATCAGTTTTAAGAAGCTGCAGCTTTCAAATACTTTTTCATAAAAATACATATATAGGAGAAATCAAACCATTTCCTAACAGAGGTGAAGCAAAGCAAAGCGGTCAGAATAAAGGAATGTTTCTTGTAACTCGATCCATTTATCTAACAAATTCCCTCTTCACAGAGCATTAAGATGCCTCCTAGAACAAACACAGACACCACACTGGAAGAACCTCCACCCTCTAAAATGAGACAGACAAGTTTTCAAGAAAGATCCAATGCACACTAATTGTCCAAGATACGTACACTTTAAAGCACGGACAGGAGTTAACAGTGCTACTCAAATCAATTTTTCCTATGATCATACACGCTCCCTTCTAACATTCAAGTGCTAAAGCTATATCTCAAAAAGGTTTTTTGCTCCTTGTACGAGACTTCGAACCAACAAACAATAAGACTCTGCGACATTTCCAATTAGTTCAGTTTTGTTTTAATGACATGGGGCAATTCTTAGAGCAGACATTGTGTAGCTAATAATGATAAAATAAAGAGGTTTACTGGTGTGGTCTTGGAATCCCAATTTGAACTGTAAATTTGACTCCAGGTAATTAACTGAAAAGCCAGAGTATCTGAAAATGCATACTAAGTTTTTACCTCAATCTTGCAATACTTCTTGAGGAACTGGGAAAAAGTGAAGTTGGTAGAACAGTATATATAGATATCACCAAGATTACAAAAACTGGAAGGAAACAATACATTGCAACAGTGATCCTCACTAAGTGAAATTATTTCATCACAATAAATGTCTAAAAAAGCATCGATGTTATTTAAAAAGTGTTGTATTCCCCTCCCACCCAAGTATTTGAAGATACACCTTTTTCATTAGTCAAAATGGCTTTTAAAAAAAGTTCCTCAAAACAACAGCAATAATCAAAAAACATGAATTGTATTTTCTTTAATCCGTAACATCTCTAGTGCTGAAGGGCCATCCATGTAAAAAGCAGATTCTTTGGGGACATTAGTCAATTAACTTAATAAAACCCAGTTTTACGAGGATTTATCCTTCCTGCTACGAGGCGAGTCTGCTCCGTTTGAGGTCACTGTTCCATTTATTCCATTTTCTAGAAAAAAAGAATAAAACATTTTTTAAATACAATGAGAAAACTTCATGTTTTATTACTTTGTTTTCTTAGGTCCTACACAAATAGGACTATATCTTTTATTTTACTTTTTTCTTCTTTGTTAAAAAAAAAACCAAACAACCCTCATCATTATTAAAAACCTCATCATTATAATTCATAATTCAACGCTATAGTGAAATTTTTACAAAATGCAAAATTTAAAGTTTACTATGATAAAGTCTGGTTTCCTGACATGGCCACACACTTAAGTATGTGCATTATATATATATCTAGACTGAAAATAAAGACCAGCTATCATATTTTAGAATATGATAAGATACTATCTTAAAATGTAAGCCACTCAATCTGTATATGAAACTGTTCTTTGAATTCTGGAGACAGTATACATAATACAATTCCCTGGTAGAGGTCTTTATTGTTTATCCCACCCATTTAATATTTTAATTCTTCCTGAAATTGCACCCTTTCACTCACCTTTACAAGCTTTTCACATATATAGGAAACATATATATATATATATATGCACACACACACAATTTTAAAAGTATATACTGTAACATACAGAATTCATTTATATTTTGATGAAGATATTTACGCAGAAAAGATGGACAGAAGTAAAACACTAGTTAGATTTGAGATGAGTACATGTATACCTAAAGACTTCAAGCACAAGACCAGGCACCTAAGAATACAAAGCAAACATGTTACCAGCTGCAACTTCTATCCCACTTCTGGGCCAACTGGAAGATCTCAAGGATTTTAATCTGTTCAAGTAACACAGAGGATTTTATAGGAAATGTCTGTCCTAGAACAATGACCCACAATCTGTGTATTTATAATGCACACAACTTTCAGTAAAATGGGGCAACATGATACCACTGTGAATTGAAAGTATCCCTTTAATTCAGGGTCATCTTAACCCAAGGAAGGAGATCAGCTGTCTCACAGTAAATAAATTCAAAAAACAGATCTGAAGAGCAGAGTGCATAGCCAGCTACAATGCTTGCTGCTTAACATCTCTGCTTCAATTTATAATAACATTCTGACTTCAAGCAGCTGCTGTGGGCTTTTTAACCAGTTAAATTAATGTTTTCCATCTGCAGATGTGTTGCAGATCACCACAGATTGAGGCCAACCCACAAAAAACAACCGTTGATCTCCTTCTCTCTCCCACTCCACCCAAATGCTCCCACTTACGCAAACAAGCAACTCCAAAAAAACAACTCCAAACCCAACTCCAAAAATCAGAAACATGAGACCAGATATAGGCACGATCAATCACATAGGAAAAGTCAAAGTCTATCCAACACATTTGGATATTTGGTTGTAAATGACACCACCGTTGTAGGCCTACATAATGTGGACTTTGGATACTTTTCAAAAAGTTCATGTTATTCATAAATCAAGCTTATAAACAATGAGCTGGACCCAAGTCAGCTAACTGAAATCATATTTTCTTAAACAGTTAAGTCAAAACAAGTGAAAGTAAAACAAAGAACAAGAATCAGCATGTGCCTGGGTACTCCACCTACATCATCAGTAGGATTTTTCTACTGTCATTTCTTGCTTTTGGCACAGTCTAAAAGTAACACATGGTGCCCTGGCTCCAAAAATTCATCCAACCACAAAAAAAGGGCCAAAAAAAAGAGGGACTGTTTTGAGCAGTTTAATTGTGTATATTACTCTTTCAAAAACACTGTCTCACTGCATCTTATGCAAGTGTTCTGAACTGAAAAACTACAGGAATCTTCAAAACAGAGGAATCTGAAACAATACTAGCCTTTTGGGTTTTAAAGTTCTTTTTTTTTCCTTTTAAAATAAGCCATAAAATTCTCCAGTCCTTAAGACAGGCATAACTCAATTATTTTGTTCATTAAACCACAATGCCCATTAAATGACTTTTTCTCTATTTGTTTACCACTTTCAAGCCTCCACTGAAGCTGGGTGAAAATCAGTAACTTCACCAAATTGCATCAATAGTTTAAGAAATTTTAAAAAGCTGCTACATTTTTGACTCACTGTTTAAAAACCCATTTAAGTTTATGCTTTAAAAATATTTGCCATAGAAGACTTAAATTAATTCCACAAAAAGGCAAATGCAATGAACACGAAGCTCTGGTTAAATAGGACACCTATATAGGAAAGTACCTTCACTCCAGTCCAACTGGATTTTCTGACAAAAACAGAAAACCCCAACACCACACAAAAGCCAAGTTGTGGCAATTACAAATCATCAAAAGGGAATACAGGAATGCTCTAAAGAACATTATTGGAATAAAAAAGAAACTTGAAACCCCCCCGAAACAATACTGAATTGCTCTCTGACTACAAATCTCAATTCTCAGTGCAAGTGGTCTTTACATGTTACATTCAATGTATCAAGAGCGATAGGTTGGCAATACATGATTGGTAGAAAGGATTATGCTGAAATAAGTCATTGAGATGATTTAAGCAGTTTCAGAAAATATGCACAAATTATTCAAGCTAGCAATTAAATACACAGATGTATAATTGTTGGTACAACAGAAATACTGAAATGTGGGGATTGTTTTTTTAAGGGAGCACATAATTTTCCTTGGAGGAAAAAGCATTCAGCTCCTCTTTCATGTCTTTCCATAAAGAGAATGACATAATCAAGTTAAACCTTGAGTCATTAATTCATTTCCAAAGGCTTCCATACAGATTTAGAGTAGTAAGTAAATATCACCTCCCCTTAAAATTAGTGACAAAATTCTATTTTTAGTAAAAACAGTCCAGTGTAAGCTTGCTTACTGAACAGATCAAACCATTTCCTTGCCCTAAAACCTCAGAATTTAGTGGCAATGAGAAGCAAGCTTGGAATTCATTGCAAGAAAAATTCAGCAGTAATTGATTATGAGAACAGATCTAAACCCGTGCTTGTTCCCCTTTTATAATGCAATAAGCATGACATATTTTGCTCAAGTGATAAAATTATACTAACAATAATCTCATGTTGGCTTAACTACATACTAAGTCATTCATTCAGCCAATTAGAAAAGAAAATCCAAACTAATATATAGGAATTTTTTTATTAGCCCTCCCTTCCCCCCCAACAATATCTACTAATACTGTCTCTGTAACTGAGTCATCTCAATTGCAAGTTAAACTTAAAATGTTTCTCTAGCAATTACATTAAAGAAAGCTCTCCATTACTTAAGTTTTGAGAAGTCATGGCAACAGAAAAACTGGTAACACAAACCTCTTTCTTTTCTGGAGTTCTTTCCTTTAGCTGTCACAAACTTCTTTTTCACTGACTGAGGCTGAGAAGAAGAATGCTCTCTCCACCTCCGAAGCTGGAAATTAATGAACTTCCACATCATAAACGCTTGAGTCATACAGATGGAGGCCAGCACACTGATTCTAGAAATTAAACACAGGTAAAGGTTTATCAGTAATTTTCTCTCATTCAAGTACAGCAAGAAGGTAAGACACCAACTCAGATAGTTTCTTGTATGTCACAAACAGCCTTTTTACTCAGGCTCCTCAAATACATTACACTGATTCTGTCTAGAAAATAGGAATTCGTAAAAGTTCAGTTTTGCTTGGATTTTCTTTTGTGCGTTTCTGTCTCCCTACCATACCAGTAGCATCCATTTTTTAAGCCATGCAAGACTTAGCTCACATAGGGTAACTGGGCTTAGCACAGCTGAACAACAGGAGATACACAGTCACAGTCAAAGTCTCTGCTCTCCATCATGCCCAAGGAAGTTGTGAGTGCTCCATCCCTGGCAGTGTTCAAGGCCAGGTTGGATGAAGCCTTGCATGGTATGGTTTAGTGTGGGGTGTTCCTGCTTATGGCAGGGGTGTTGGAACTAGATGATCTTAAGGTCCTTTCCAACCCTAACTATTCTATGATTGTATAACCGGTAAGTACTAGATTTCTTTCCTGCTTTCTCATTTCTCAGTATTACTCTCAAGGTTCCAGCTAGTAACAGCTGAAAATGGTTTAAGAGAGTTTTGCAGTTCTGCATAGCAATTCTACAGGGTAATGCTGACATTGTCAATGTTTTAATAACTTCCTTTTCTGGATATAATTTATAAAAAGGTCAGGTGGTTGGCTGAACATTCTGTAGCACACAGCAGGAAAAGGAGCTGTAATAAAGGCAGCGAAAGAGGAAGGAACCTTCAAGCAGAACCAAAGATGCTCTGGGCGTAATGCCTTGACCTCTACAAATAAACTCACCACAATTCTCTAATACATTTGACAGTAATTTCTGTCATTGGATATTCCTTTAAATTCTGGGTGATTTTCTGACACAAAGAACCCCAAACCAACCCAGGCAACCAGTTACAGATTTCTTAACTGTAGAAAGTGAATTCTTCAATCATTTCACTATGCTTTACAAGTTCTTACATAAGCTATTTCCACCAGTTGCATGGAAACACCTAACCTAATTCAGAATTACTATCATTAATACCATATCACTTACATTGTGTATTTAACACAGGTTTACAGCTCATGCTTAAGAACCATTCCAAGTTTACTTTACCTAACAGCCAGGATATTAAAGTTTCCAGTACTGAAATTGAGCTGCTGATCTTCTGCTCTTGCCAGTCCAAAGCCAAAAGTGAGGACAGAGAGAATCAAGGTGAGAAGCCTTCCCAAAACAAAAAGAACTGCCCACAGTGAAAATCTACAAAGAAAAACACCACAAACACTAAACGAATTTTCCATTCACAAGTACCAACAATGCAAATATTTACTCTTCACTACATTAATTTGTTTGAGATTTAAGAACTTATCTAAATACTTTCCAGCACTATTGGAACATAAGCATGTTATTAGCATGGCTGTTTTAGCCACTTCTGCTGTTCCTTTCTCTACCAATTTTTTAAAGCATTAGTACATAGTGTAAGGTTTCATTTCATTTCATACCACTACTAACATTTACGCAAATAGCATGTAGAACTGTCACCTCTGGGCAAACACTGTTTGAGCTTCCTTGTAATTTTGGTTTTGTGTTAGTTAAATGCACAGGGCTTTGAGACAGAAATTATACTAATTTAGAATATAATGGCCACTTACCCTTTCTGGTATTTTTCATCACTGAAGTAAAAAAGACGGGATATGTGGAAAAGAAATTCAACGAAGTAATGCAGGACCAGAAGAACAAGCCCGAGATGGGTCAGGCTATCAAAACAAATAAAACAAGCATTCAGACATTTTGTTAGATGTTTAAGACAGAAAATGAAGCCAACGCAATTTACAATTTACGTACTTCAGGAGATAGGCTCCAGCAATATGAAAGAGATAAAGTCCAATGTAGACAATCTGACGAAAGATATCTTCCTATTAGGAAAAAAGAAAGTATTTATGCACTATACACAATGTTGCACATTACTGTACAATGCTATATAATATTACAAACTTGGAAATTCTTCCCGGTTTATCAGCTATGTTAATGTGGCCTGTTTGGCACTGAATTACTCAGCTTAAATAATCTAATTTATTTAAATCTATTCATCTTAAATTAATCTAATTCAGCTTAAATAATCTAATATATAATTTATTGTTTATTTACCAGTAATATTTGGTATCTTACACTTGTGCTGTTGTGAGCAAATGCAACAAACATGAAAAAGATGCTTTTTAAAAGGGCCCAGTTTTATTTGGTATGACTACTGTGAATTTGTACTGGCTATTACAGTACTTATTTGGTATGTATTATTGCATCATAACGTCCTACAGTTCTGCATGTTTGTGGCCTGCCCATTCAACTGGTCAAGTTGCTACAGAAACAAAGTAACAGGCTAAGAACCCAAAATGAACATGTTTCCAAGTGCTGCCCTCCATTTTAAAAATCCAAGATCTTTCAAGACTCTGACAGACTGCTGCTGGCAAATACAGAGAATAATGTTATTAACCAGTCATGGTAAGCAACATGGTCACACCTCAAGCTAGGCTTTATCCAGTCTCATTATGCTGAACACTTCACAGAGATGAAATAAGAAAGAGATATGAATTTGAGTGCAGACACACAGCAGACTGAAAGCAGAAGGTGACATCTGTGAACAGAAAAATCACTAAAATAAGCTAGACCATGGTACAAATCTGTCTCAAAGTGGTATGCAGAGTACATTCAGTTGTGCTTAAGAAACTCCTGCTTTTTAGAAAGATTCCCTAAATTTCAAGTGAGGGGCTTCAGTTTATCTTGTATGCATGTAATGATTTTCTTTTGCAAAAAATGCCAAAAAATTTACTCTTGTAAGAGCTATGCTACGTTATGCAATATTCCATCTCAAAGCCAACAAAAGCACAGTCACAGCAGCACACAACACACACACACGAAGAGCAAGAAAACACATAAAGACCTAACTCTAAATTATCTGAAGGAAAACAAAAAGAGAGCTCTTTCACATAAACCAGAGAATAGCCAGTACAAATGCTCAGCTTCTCCAAGTACCACCAGGATGAGCCTTTTGCACTTTATTTTCAGAACTGAGGTAACATTTAAACAGCGCATTCTGCACACTCAGACAAGCCGTCAGACTGAAGGCCTCCTGGAACAATGCAGGTGGAGGTATACACTGCTATACAGAAAACCAAATTAAGAACTTTTTTTCTTGTCCATATCAGCAGTACAGAAAACTAGATCCAAGTGAAAGAAGCAAGTTCCTTCAAGAGAAGGAGTAAGTCATAGAAGCCAAGCTGGCGGAGGTTTAATTGTGGTGAAAGAAATATCAATGAACTTGCTAAAATAAATAATGCAGAAGTCTAGAGGCCAAAATTTGAAGTCATGACCCAGCAAAACACTACTATTCAATAGAGCACTCTGCCACTTTCAACAGCTGTCTTGAATTTATGTTAAAAAAAAACCTCCACACTTGGATATTAATTTAAATTTCAAGGATATCACTAGCACAATATGGAAGATCATCTGCAGTGTATCTGCAAAACATCAGTGTTTCTAGTGTGTCTGATCAGTCAGAAAACAAAACACCTCATTGCTATCTTCCCAAGCCTTTTTTATGCTCTTGAACAAAGACCTATGGTTACATAACATGTCTATTTCATTTTCTTCAATAAAGCAGAACTCTGGCAACAGAGATGCAGTCTAGTTACAGCAACAACAGTCACAGAATGGTTTTGGTTGGAAGGGACCTTTAAAGACCATCTAGTTCCAACCCCTCCTGCCATGCGGCAGGGACACCTTCCAACTAGAGTATGCTGTTGAAAGCCCCAACCTGGCCTTGAGCACTTCTGGAATGGGGCGTCTCAGCTTTTCAACCTGTGTCAGCACCTCATCACCCTCATAAAGAACTTCTTCCCAGTATCTAATCTAAATTTAACCCACTTTCAGATTAAGATCATTGTCCCTTGTTCTGTCACTACAGGCCCTGATAAACAGCCTTTCTCCATCATTTTAATAAGCCTATTTCAAATACTGAAAGGCCACAAAAAGGTCTTCCTGGAGGCATCTCTCTTCCAGGCTGAACACCAGGGTGGAGTACAGGGGGAGAATCACCTCTTTCAACCTGCTGGCCATACTTTCCATTCATCCCCAACCTGTATGGATGCTGGGGATTCCCATGACCTACGTGCAGAACCTTGCATGTGGCCTCACAGAACTTCACAATGTTCACATGGACCCAATCCTCATGCCTGTCAATATCCCTTGGGATCACATCCCTTTCCTCAAGCAAATCAACTGCACCATTCAGCTTGGTGTCCATCTGCAAATTTGCTGAGAGTGCACACAAATCCCACTGTCTACTTCAGTGATGCAGATAAACAAAACCAGTACTGGTCCCAATACAGACCCTTGAAGAACATTACTCAGTACTGGTTTCCACTTGGATGTTGAGCCACTGACTAACTCTCTGGAAGCAGCCATCCAGCCAATTCCTTACCCATCTAATAGTTCACCCACAAAATTCATCTCTCTAATTTAAAGGTACAAATGCTGTGGGAAACCGTATCAAAAGCCTTAACAGAAGTTCAGGTATATGACATTAGCAGCTCTTCCCTCATCCACTAATGCAGTCACTCTACCATAGAATGCCATTAAATTAGTCAAGATTTGCCTTTGGTGAAGCTATGCTAAAAGTTTTAATGTAACATGTTTAAAAAGGAAACTGCATATGTAAAATGAGCCTGAACAAAAGCATGCAAAGAAACTACTTAAATTGACCAAGGAACGCAAAAAGTGTGCTTCAACAAAACCTCCAGCAAACTCAGTGTTCTGAAAACCCTTATGGGGAAAAGGATGCTTTTAAAAACTGAGCTCTGAAAAAAGTTTCTATACATAACTAACCAGAACTTCTGCTGCAGACAGTGGTATTTAAATCAAATCCCAGATTTTAATATTCCTTGTACTTAAGAAATTATTCACTGCTTATATTCTACACCGGTATTATGATTCATTAAGCAACTGTGATTTCAGTGAGACTATTCAGACTACTAAATACAAGAAACAAAGAGTTTGGAAAGAAAATCTCACACTGATTTTTCGAGGGAAAATTCTTTTAGTAGATGAGAAACATTTGCACAACAGATACATAGCAATTTTACTGCTACTGTAAATATAGGATTTAATTTAGAAATAACTACTTTCTCACAGAGACATTTCAACACCCAGAATTCCATCAGGAAAAGTGAGTAGCACAAGCAAGAACAACGTAAGAAATCTAGGGTAACACGTTACTCTAGAAGTGCAAAAGAAATTCAGTATTCTACTATTTTAAGTTGCTTGCTTTGGAATTCTTTCCATTTCCATTTTAAACTTACTTTTTTAGTTTTCTGGAAATACAGTTCTGGAAAAGCATGAAACCAGTATGCCAACTGTAAGATGTAGAAAAACTTCATTTGAAACCTGTACAATACAGGAAGAATTAAAATATATTAGTTTTTATTAATGAACTTAAAACATTTCAGAAACTTGCTAGTGAATATATTTAATTACTGTCTCTCTTTAGAAAGAAAAATGCCAACCAAATAAGAAGATTTTAACAGAAAGAGTAAAAGTAGGATTTAACAGAAAGAGAACTCTGCAGCTACAAACTGACAAAGAATCAATTTCCTCCATAAATATGAGCAAAAATATATTAACGACCAATACAGTTTTACAGGCTACTTATTGCGTATGAATTGTACATGATATACTTAAGTTTAAAATACTCCATCCTCTCCCCAACAATCCTCTAAGGAAAACGCCTTACGGAATCAGAGTGTGTGGATAGTCCCTCCACAGAGAGGTTGGATCTGATATATAATTCTCCTAAAAGAAAACAAACAATAAAACCAATAAACCCTCAAAGATGCTACTTCCTAGTCAGGAGTAATGAATGAGGTGGTTATTTCAGCATACTATAGCCATAATTCTTCCCTTGTAAACTGCTGACTGGCTTAGAGCTTAACTAAGAGAAGGAAAGTTTTAATGGAGTCATTATGTTAAGGAAAAAAAAAAAAGCTTTTTTGAAACTAAGCTCATACACATGCAGTCACCAGCAAAGAGCCCATCATCTGAAAGCACACTCACCTGAGCCTACAGCAGTCTGTTCACACACTCATTCCCTAGGCTGCCAAAATGCTATGCATGGTGCTTTTTTACATTTATTTTACACTAATAAGCCAACACAGAAAAAAATACACAGTATGAGGTATCATAATGAGGTTGAAAAACCTTTAGCTTATTCAGTCAACAGTAAATCAATTCAGACAGAACACCAGTAACACTACTGAACTTCATACTCAGTTATGACTACAACCTACAGAATCCTTAAACTTGTTCCTGCTTTAATAGTAAATCCAGCTAAACCAGCAAAATAAGCCAAAAAGTTATTTATCACCATTAAGTGCCATTTCTGAAATCTTGCAATACATCAGAAGAGAAAACATACTTACGGAGACAAGAATACTTGTTCCCCAAACACAGGAGAATAGGTAGAATGCACTAAGCTGCCCAGACTCATTGAACTTGCTATGCTTCGTTTTTGAAAAGTGCATTTTCCTGTTAATTTTCTGAAATGAAAGCCCATTGTTATTTATGTGCTGTAGTACTGAACATTTGTCTGTCAACTGCACTAAAACATCCAAAAGTTCCAATGCATGATATAACAGTTAAAAAGCTTTAATGTAGAAGTTTACTTTTAAGTTAATAGTCTTAAAGTCAAATTAAAACCTGACAATTATCTTCATGAAATGAATTAATATTTTTTACTTACATCCAGAACGTACTCCTGAATTATAGCATGTATGATTATTGCTACAAGCATGTAGAAGAAAATTGTAGCCAAGTCTTTGATGCCATAGTGATAGAGAGAGATTGTTTCTGCAGATTGTTCTTCTAAAAGACAAACAGAATTAACTGTTAGACACCAATACAGTTTAATAGCTAATAAGCTTTTTCTCGAAGTGAAGTCTTTCAGATGTAGTATGCAATCCGCTGAACAAATATAAGTCAATCTACCATCATGAGCTAGGTCAGCAGATTGTTTATAGTCATCTTCTCCATCATACCACAAACTAAATTTGATTCTGAAAGACGGACTACAAAAATTAAAACTTAAGTGCACTTAGGAAGCTTACCCAAATGCACTGGAAGGGGACAATAAAATTATGTTAAACTATCATGCTGGTTTGACTGGCAAAGATTGTAACTTGCAACATCGGAGTAAGAGTCAGATGGTGTTTTAGCACTAATGATGGATCCAGCAGAACAGAAACATCGTCCCTAACCTGATTAATTAAAATGAAGTTTTACTAAAAATAAAGTCCTTGAAAACTGCTTATTATCTATTCAAATTGACAGATTCACTTACCCTCAGTCTAGAAAGTAGGGCATACTAACCTCCTGCAAGATACATACCTGTGGCAGGAATGGTAACATTATACTGAAGTGTAACAAAAATGACAGCTGCTTTTGCTGTAAACTGAAAGAGAAAAAAAAAAACACAACAAAACAACAAAAACAGAAGTGCTATAAAGTTTCAGTTTCATGTAGTCTACTTCAGTGAAAACACTTGCCCATAGTTTTAGCATCCTTCCCCAGCATGTTTGTTCCCTCCCACTAAACTGATCAACTCACCACACCACTTCACCCCGCTTTCCAAAGATGAACACATTGCATGATTTCTGGGTATTCTGTAAGCAAACCTATAATCTCTTGAATGAAATACCCTCAAAAATGTTACTTACAAGAAAGTCTTCTACAACATTAAAACAAAAACACATGCTGTAATTTTTTTCTCCAGTCCATACTGTGTCATTACATTAACAGAATGTACAATGCCATGTAATCCCTAGACCATGACGCATGCAGCAACCGCTGAGAATATAACCTCATTTAAAACTACTTTCTAACTTGACAAAATTTAAGGTCAATATCATATTCATAAATCTGTGGGTGATTTGGAAAATGTGGGCAGGAAAGGAGAAAAGGTGAAAAGAATTGAGAACCATTTCAGGCCAGCAGCATACTGGCTCAATACAACTAGCATTCTTTTGACTCTGGGGATCCTTCAGCAAGAAGTGTAGAAAAGAATAAATGAGATTTAGCAGTGGTATTACCCCTTTATGATGAACAGTAAGAAAAATCAGAATGAATAAAAGTGGGGAGAGGAGAGTTTGGTTTACAGGCCTTTTTTCTTCTTTTTTTTTTGGGGGGGGGGGAAAGGGGGGGGGGAAGGGGGGGGGGGGTGGTACTGTAAAAGCAC
>NDXB01019369.1:29144-42057 GCA_002631895.1 Agapornis roseicollis
GGGGTAAGGAGGGGGAGAAGAGGTGGGGTGGTGATACTATAAAACCACCAATAAACAGCCAGGAGCCCAAGTTCTTTATATGAACTGATCTTCAACTTTAACACATCTTTGTTGACTCCCAACATGAATGTACATGTCTAACAGAGAGGGAAAAATAGCCAGGCTTTGCAATATTTATGATGATTTTTTCTCACTTCTGTAAAAACCTAGCCTCCTTGTTGCGTTTACAGGACTAACGAAAACTTCTTTATGAATCTTAGAAAGATACTTAAGAGTATCTGAGGTGATGACTAGGTTACTACCACTACATTCACAAGAAATAAAACCTGTTCTTAAAGCTAGTGCTTTGTAAAAAAGCCCTAAATTTTCTAGGAATCACTGAACACACAGTGGATGGTTGACTCCATGTAACTTCAGGGAATTCAACTAATTTGCCTGATCTAGTGAAGTTGCCCAGGGCTTCCTATTCATCAAGAGAACTTTCAGCGGACAATTCAAAACTGTAGTCAATTCAGAACTGGCCTTTGAAGGCTCTGCCACCTGCTCACAGTCCCAATTCAAAATCAGGGAGTATGAACACCTTACCATATGAACATGAACCACAGCAGGTGATTTCCAAGGCTTATGTCCATACATTCAAAACTAGTAACAATCTTAGCCATACCACATCTGTACCAACAAAGGCACATGGCCATTCAGTGCTGGGACTAAAAAACCCCATAAACAAAAGACTTCACATCCATTCATCCCAAAACCTTCCAACCTCACCAGTAACACTGTAATACAGTAAACTAGAAGCAAACATAAAAGGTAACAGTTTAGGCCCATCTCTTTCACCTCAATCCCCAGAAAACCACCTTGGTGGTTTTTAGTAGTAAAACCAAACATAAAAGTTTTCTTGGTTCACTCTGTTCTTCCTTTCCATGTATATATTCCTTTTCTTAACTCCACTTAACTCTAGTGCTGAGCAGCTGGATAAAATTATTCTGAAAACCAACCATATGATAAAAAGGCCCACAACTCTAAACAAACGGCTAAAATACTCAAAGGCCAAAAACATTTAGCCAACAAAAATGGGAGTGTCTGACGGGACACCACTGAGAATATTTTGGATGTCACACAGTTAAATAGGCTTTCCAGCTCTCTCAGAGGGTAAACGAGAAGAGCCAAAATACATGTTTTAGGTCACTGCATGGGGGCACAAGGAGAGCGCCTAGCCTGCAGGCGCGCCCCGTATCGGGCCGGTCAGACTCGAGGGGCCGAGAGAACTCGCTTCCACCGCCGTCACACCTGGCCTCAGACGGATCCCTCCGACGGGGTGAGGGAAGAGGCTCAGTCCCGTGCCATCCGAGACACTCGGAACGACCCCCTGTGAGCTAAAGGTTCCTCACACAGCGCTTATCCCCGGGCGGGGACGCGGGCAGAGTGTACGAGTGCGGTGGAGGACCCGCCATCCCCCTGCGCGGAGGCTGACGCACACATCACAGCCCGTTCCCGCCGCGCGGCCTGACGGGAACCGTAGTGCCGGCGGGACCGCGCACACAAAGCGCGGGGATCGTCCGTCGCACTGGGCCCCCCCCCGCGCACACTCCTCCCTTGGCCGCTGCGCTCCGACTGCCACGTAACCCCGCCACCAGCAGGAACTCCCCCCGCCGCCGCGGGAGGAAGCACGCCTCCCCGCTACCCGTCCCTCACGGCGGTGCCGCGCTGCGGGGTGGGGGGTTGAGGGACATGGACTCCCCTCACTGGCGGCGAGTGGATCCGAGAGCCAGGTCCTGGCGGCAGCCATAGGCTGCTCCTCTCCGGGGAAGAGGGGCGTTCCCTGAGGGGCTGGGCCCGGTGAAGCGAGGATAAGCGGTGGAGACGGCACCCGTGCTGGCTCCTTTGGCCGTGCGGCGGGGCTGAGCTCGGCTGCTCTCCCTGTGCACAGCGGGGGCCGGGACGGGCTGGCAGGCAGGTACGCCGGGAAACACCCGCGCTGATGGAGAACAGCCGCAGCGACCTGCCACCCGCCCTCCCAGCGCAGCACCGAACACCTCCGGCGGAGGGGCAGAAGCGGGACGAAGCCCCCGGGGCGGGGTCGCCGGTGCCGCCTCACCTCAAACATGAGCCCGAGCAGGAAGATCACAGCCACGAAGGACACGATGTCCGCATGGTTCTGCACGATGAACTCGTGGCTCAGCACCGGCGGGTTCTTGTTGCTCTTTTTGCGGATCGCCATGGCGGGCAGGGAGCTGGGCGCCGCCGCCGCCTCCCCGCTGCCAGCACAGCTCCTCTCGCCGCGGCCAGGAAGAGGCGGAGGGGGAGGAGGCGACCGCGCAGCCGGGGAATGGCAGCGGGGAATGGCAGCAGCTACCGCGCCGCTTCGCCTCGCTCCACCCCGCCCCTCCGCCAGCAGCGCCCCTGTCGGCCGGCGGTGGGCCTCCCACCAGCCTGGCGGCCCGACCCCACCCCGGGGCGGTGAGGGGCAGTGCCCGGCAGTTCAAACCCACCAACGGCGTGCGCTTGGCGCCTCCCCTCTCCCGGGAAGCTCGGGCAGTGGTGCTGAGGGTGGTGCTGTAACTGGCTGCTTGCTAGCTAGCCCAGAGCCTGCGTAGAGCACTGTTGCGGCTTCCTTCTCCCACCGGGGCAGCGGCGACAGAAAATGGCCGTGAGTCCTGCCGCGGTGGCGGAAGAGGTAGCCGCGCCTCGGAGTATAAGCATAGCGGGGCCTTCACTCTCCCAGTCAGCGGCCGGTCAGAACAGAGCAGGGCTCCGTGCTCCCCACCCCCAGCACTCCGCACCGTGTGGGTTTACCTTCGATCAACTGCCGCCCCCCAGGCTCTGCTAAGCTTTGCTGCGGCCCCAGTGGCCGCAGCTGGGGTCGGGCCCCAGGAGGCCGGCATGGGGAGGCCACACTCGCTGTGGTGAGGGCCGAAGCGCAGCCGCAAGACTCCCACAGCTTTCTTGCGCTGGCGCCTGCTCCCGTTAGACACACAGCCAGGAATAACCTGAGTTATCTAAGTAACAGAAACGAAGGCTGCAATGACAAGAAAGCCAGAAGGAAAGAAAACCTAGCCGGAAGGTAGAGCAGGAAGAGAGGCCAAAAGGGAGGTTAGATGCGGGTTAAAAAAACAACCCAATGGCAGAGAAGGCTGTTGCCAGGTTAAAACATGAATGAAGAGGTTTGAGAAATTGACACTGGTGTGCTGACCTGAACTAAGCTCCCAAAAATAAATGCCACTTTTATTTATTCAGTGTTCTGGCTGACAGATACAGTGCATACATATATATATATATGGAAGAAAGATCAAGAACAGGAGTAATTTATGGTTGAAATTTAGCATTGTCAGGACAGCTTTTGCTGCCAGTAGCTAATAAATAAAGGGTAAGAGATTAAGATGCAGCTATTGGAATTGTCTTGCTGGAACTGAGAGTGTGCGCCAAACATCATATGAACTGTTCCTAATAGGTTGGTTTCTTCATACTGTATGGAGCAGTGAGGACTCGTGGAGCAGACTGGCTGATGTACGACCAGGATTTTCCAACTATGAGACACCTTTATCAGCAGTGAAGGTACTGAGAGGTTTTGTAGGAACTTATTAAATCAGGAAACAGGGAAACTTGGTATCTAGAGATGTTCTGGGGTATTTAAAAATAAAGACATAGAATTTTTCCCCATCACAGCTGGAGATTTTTTTTTAATATAAAATAAAGGTTTAAGCAGGACTAGCATTCATACCTAAGTCCAAAGATGCTTTGTGCCCTAGATCATCGCCTGGTTTTGGCTGGGGTAGAGTTAATTTTCTTAATAGGAGCTGGTGTGGGGCTAGGTTTTGGATTTGTGCTGGAAACTGTTGATAATCCAGTTTTTGCTGAGCAGTGCTTACACAGAGCCAAGGCCTTTTCTGTGCCTCACACCACCCTGCCAGTGAGTAGGCTGGGGATGCACAAGGTGTTGTGAGAGGACACAGCTGGGACAGGGACAGCTGACATATCCCATACTATATGACACCATATGGTGTCATGCTTAGTACATAAAGCTGGGGGAAGACAGAGGAAAGGGGAATGTTTGGAGGTATGGTGTGTGTACTCCCAAGTAACCATTATGTGTGATGGAGCCTTGATTTCCTGGAGATGCTGAATGCCTGCCTCTGATGGGAAGTAGTGAATGAATTCCTTGTTTTCTTTGCTTGTGTTCATGGCTTTTGCTTTACCTATTGAACTGTCTTTATCTCAACCCACAAGTTTTCTCCCTTTTACTCTTTTCTCTATCTCAACACAGGGGGTGTGAGTGAGCAGCTGCTTGCAACTTGGTGGCTGCCTGGGGTTAAACTGATGACACCTGGCCACAGCAGTTATTTTGTAACCTGAAAATAAAAAAAACAAACAAACCCCAAAAAACAACATTTCAGCAATAACACTGTAAAAGCACATCCCGATTGCATACCATATAGTCATGGATGTAGCATATCTCACCTGTGAAGTATACTGGGATGGGATAAAAATTAGAATCCCTTTTGTAGTATAGTCTTGCATCTATGTCCCACCTCAGCCTTAAAAAGAAATCAGGTCACCTCATCTCCACAGAATACAACAAATAGGACTGAACTGGGACAAGACATCCTTTCCCCAGGCTATAATCAGCAAGTACTTCATTTAAGTGCCTGGCTAGGACTCCTCTCATACAAGCACAGTCTTGTTTTCAACCTGTTTTTTTGTTTGTTCTGATGGTACACTATAAGCTGCTATACTGAATTGGAGAACAAGGCAACCTGTTGCCTCATCTGAACAGCTTCCAAAACTGTTTATTGGAGTTCCATCTTCAGCTACACAATGGTTCTTCTGGCTCCTTAGGGAAAGCAAGATGATATAAAACACCAGAGACCATCAGCCATCAGTGGCTGTCAGTGGGTTGCTGGTCTGCATTTACTGACTTTCTTTGCAGACACCTGTATTTTGAAACAGTAGGCCTCCAAATGATGGTTTGAATGGGGAAAGCTTTTGACATCTCCTCACAGAAGCCACCTAGGCCTCCCTACTACCAAAACCTTACTGTGTAACCCCAATACACCACTTCAGGGGACAAGAGTGTGGAGGATTTGGTAAGAGGCATATTACTGCCCCCACAGTAACAGACACAGAGTTCCTTTCTTATATGGGAACCATTCCTGAATCCAGTAGAGATGTAATCACAAATGACATTTTAAACAAAGTGTAAATAAGCAAGTTAGCAAGAAAATAGAAAATCTGAAAAGGTTGTTAACTACCATCAAACCTTTTTCTTAGCTCTTAAACCTGGGGGTCCTGGTGGACACAAGCTCATTATAAGTGAACAGTGTGCAGTTGTGGCAAAGAAAGCCAACAGAATGCTGGGTTACATCAACAAGGGCATCCCTAACAGACATAAAGGTGTCATTATCGTACTCTAAGCGCTTGTCAGGCTACACCTGGAATACTGTGTTGTTTTGGTCCCCACTCTACAAAAAAGGACATGGACAGGCTGGAGAGGGTCCATAAGGATGATTAGAGGTCCATAAAGATGATTAGAGGACTGGGAAGCTGTATGGGGAAAGGCTGAGGGAGCTAGGTTTGTTCAGTCTGGAGAAGGCTCAGGCAGGACATTATCACCATATTCCAATATTTGAAGGGTAGCTACAAGTAAGCAAGAGATTCCTTTTTTACAATGAGTCAGTCACATGGAAAACACCAGGGGTAATGGGCACAAGTCATGCCAGGGGAGATTCCAATTTTATGACTCTGAACGATGATCAGTGATGCTCCTCTCAGGACAGAATCTTCAAATTAGCTGGCAGAAGACTGGGAACACAGTTTATGCTTCTCCCAGCTTCTGTTCCTGGCAGTTTAGAAACTTGACGCATCAAATGACATTTGCTCTTCCAGCCTGATGAGACAGAAATTGTGCCTTTGCCGGTTTTCATTCTTAACTTTTAATGCATACTGCACAGATGAATGAATTCATGTCAGGGATGTAAAAAGGCTAACCCCCATTTTTATACATATATACATTTAGCTTACATTACCACTCTATTTTTAAGTAAGCAAACACTCCCTCTGAGTCATAATCTCATAATCAACATGGAGTCCCAAGACTTTCACAACATGTCATAGCTAATGTAAATATCATTTATTGTATATAAAGCTTAGTGTAATTTCTGCTTTTAACATTCCAGAGACACCCTACACAATCATTAATGCCAAGACTGGTTAAACTGCAATTTCACTATTTTTTGAGTGTCCTGGATTTGCTACAGCACAGAGTGGAACATGGAATTCTCCGATGTGTCCTCTTGCTTTCTTTGCTTCCTGCAACTTCCAATAGTACCTTAGCTGAAGTCTAATGCCATTTCTGCACATTTAAAGATGAAGCACAGTAAAACAGAAGATGCTGTGCCTACCAGCAGATTTCTGTATTAGCTCAGGAAGTTCATGAGACATCCCCACTTCACACCAGTTTCCTGCTGGCTTAGGTTTTTAGACCTCATGACAGAAAACTGCCTTTTCATTGATGTTTCAGTTTTCCTGAAACTAAATGACATAATTCAGTACATGTGACTTCAGTTTTTCAACTGATAATTCCATGTTTATTCCTCATGATCAGAGAGGTAACTATAAATTCATGAAACAACTACAGGAAACCAGCAATTAGTAATGGCAGGAAGTCAATGTGAAAGTTTCTGATATGAAGAGAGAAATAATCCAAAAAGAACTGAAAAAATATAAGGTTTGTGGGAGAAGGGGCAAAAAAAGTGGCCAAGATGGGAAAGGCAGGTAAACAGAAAACACAAAGGAGGAAAAACCAGGAGACCTGAAAAAGACCCCAAAATGGCATTGCACAGGAAGTTAAAAGGGAGCAAGAGTCCGCAAAAAGATCATTTTAAGAGCAGAAAGTTATTTCCCCTTCTCAGGGGAGGACTAGTAACCTCAGTCTGGTTACTACTTCAGATTATGATTTCAGTTGTGGATTGTTATTCCTGGTAATATCTGTATTTTGGATTTGGCTCAGCTGAATCAGAACAAATGCCATCAACTTCATAAAATAATGACAGCTATTAAGAAATGCCTTAAATATATGCAAGTTTGACAGACGAGGGTACAGGATTGAATGGTGAAAGGTTTTCAAAGATTTTCAAGGACATACAAATTATCACTGGTCCTTTCAAAGACATCATATCTGTATTTTTTGTGGGTGTTTTTCTTCTTGTTTGAGTATTCTTTTGTTTTGTTTTTCCTAAGGTTGAGCCAGCATTGGAAGACGTGCATGTATATCATAAAAATGTCACACACTTTTGAATACAAAGTAATGCAAATATATATACACCTCTGAAAGTTTACGCTACACAGAGAACTGAATATGCAGTTTAAAATAATCTTCATTGTATTTTAATACACTACACAGTATTTTACAATCAAATACAACCTTTTGTTGAAATATGTTTAAATGGATTTAACACCAAAACTTGAAGCTGCTAGTTATGGAGTGATAGTCAAAGTTAACATTATATGGTGCGTATACTTCTCAATTTATACAGCTTTTTAATTACATTCTTGCAGAATCTTATAAAGAATTTAAGAGTCTGCTCCAACTTTCTGCACTTTTTGACAGTGATCAGTTAAAATTAATGAATCCTTTGAATGAATTCCACAGAAATGGTGTTTCCATCAGAAAACAGAGACGTCTGGAATTACTTTCAGTGTTTTTTAAAACTTACTGCAGTGAGCAACCAGCAAAGATGTGCACAGGCAGCTAAATTAGAAAAGGAATATAAACCCCAGTATTTACATCTGTTAACAAAAATAACATGGTTTTTAGAATGTAGAGATAACTTACTAGAAAATCAGTTTTTGAAAGGCACAAGCAAATGAAAACAGATTTAGAGTAACATCTTTTCTTTTTACTAGAGTTTTTTAATAAATCTGATTTATTATGTTTATAATATTGTAATATTTGGTTTACAAGACCTTGCTATTTGCCTTCTGCCACTGATGATAATAATGCTGCTTATTTTATAACAGAGGTAACATTCAGCTCTTTGCAGTCATTCTATTTTATTAACTCAATATCTATCAGGTTATTTTTAGATTTCCCAAAATAATAATATCAAACCCATCAATTAACTGACTGTTAGATGCTTTAAGATTGGTATCACTTTTTAAAAAAAGTAAAGGAAGAATTAGTTGTGATTTTGCTTGCTGTCCCAGCTCATTATTTTAGTTTTTCATGCAGCAACTGTGTAGATTTAAAAAACTCTTGAGCAATCTTGTGTGATTTATAAATTGTTTTTCCATCTGACGTTGGGAGAGTCCTCACGTACTGTTAAGAAAACAAGACCACATTAGTTGCAAACTAATGTTTAGACACTATATATAAACAGTAGACTATCTCAAACTTCACCTGTACATATGCATGTATGTCTATACATGTCATTTTCATTAAAAGCACTTTCCCTCAGGCTAGTGTTGAGTTTTAATGGAAGGTGATAAACATTCACTGTTTCTCAATGTAACCTAGCAATATAAAGAATGATTAATAAAATAGGGTTTAATAAACCTACAGTTATTTAAAGTTCAGAACATTAGAATTCTAGATATTAAGAAATTTGAGGTAACAGAGCATTTGGTTCCTTTTCTGAGGTTTATGAACTTCAGAGAAAAAACCTTGTGCTGCTAAATTAGGAACAACCAAACTATTTTTATCTCTTCATCAGCTGTGTTCAAAAAATGTGCAGCAATGACCAAGATTTTTATATCAAAACATTGGAGAAAGCTTATATGCACCTACTGTACCATGCTTGTCCGCATGTTTTAAGTTGTTTTAAGTGAGAAAAGCAAATCTGTAAAGGCAGTATCACTCCTAAGTGAAGGTATAAAAGTTATGTTAACATAAACTGCAATCCCTACAATGAAAAGGTGAATTAATGACTGCAGCAGATAGCATATGGCCATAATTTGCACTGAGTAACTGTCTTGTAATGTTGTAATATCCCTGTCATATTCATTATCAATACTGACAACATGTTTCTTTGGAAAAATGCTTTGTGAAAATTAAACAGACAGTGTTATGACTGCAACTGAAGTCTTCCATAATGAGAACAAAACTTGAAATACTGCAACTCAGACTATGTGGAAAGGACACCATATCAAAGCCAAATTAATAAGTACCACGAGTACACAAGCATTTGTATGCTATATACTCAGAACCAACAGAATCAATCTTCCTTGACAGATGTCCTTAATTTGAACTGAAAAATTAGGGTCACATGATGTCACATGCTTATCATCGATTTGGGTCTACGCTTGTATTTAAAATTTAGCAACTGTTTCCACACTGCAGAGATCAGCACAGAAAACCCCTGAATGTGCTGATAATATTGCTTTCTACCTTCTCTGTGAGCACAAATTAAAGATTAAAAACCAAAACAAATTGAAGATTAAAAAACAAAACAAACCAAAAAATGTTAAAGGGCAACTAAGCTTTCTGTAAAGCAGAAGCATGTAGGTGAGTACAAGAGTCGTGACAATTCTTCCTCTAGTTATTTAAGCTTTCTAGTAACTGCAAACAGTTGCAACTTGGGGAACGTATCTATCTGATGTTCCATATCTGTTGACTCTTCAAAATTCAAGGGTGATTTCTGAGGAAAACTGAGTTGTTTTTTTGTTTTGTTTTTGGGTTGTTTTTTTGTTTTTCCTAGTAAGCATGAAAAGGATGCTTTTTTTTGAAAACAACAAAAACCCCAAACGCAACCAAAAAATCTCACCCTGGCTTAAGGGATGAAAATCACTCTCTCATTCAAACAAATCAGTTCTTGGACATTTGAGATACACACACACAATCTTTTGCAGGAAGGACTGCAAGTCTACCTTGAAGAGGACAGTAATTTATCCACTACTTCCTCTGAACAGAAAATGCTGTTGCTTGAGCTACTTTGCCAGTAAGAGGAAAGGATAATCAGCAGCCTCTGATAGCCCGTATGGAATCTTGTGGAACCAAACTGGAGAAATGTGTAGGTCAATAATGTATGTTAATATCCAAGAACCGAGATCACATTCAAGAATTGGTGCACCAAGTATCATGCACTAAGGTTTCATGGCATAGAGACATGACCTTCTGAACTTCAGTAATGACTGTCTTTGTGTGACTCTAGTCTATTTTCTTTGAATAACAAGAAGGTCATTATTACAAACACTAAGTCTCAACTGTTCAAACAGTACCTAGTAGGTGATTTATTATTAAAATAAACAGAATGTCTAAGTTGGAAGAAATACGCTAATTTCATGTTGTTATTCAGGTTCCTAAATGCTGAAAATTTGAAACAGTTGTAAATATTGTGTAATTCTTACTTCTAAGTAGTCAGTCCTGGGTGCAGTTATATAATGTACAAAAGGAAGTATTTTCTTTAGCTTCTGGCTGAATGATGTTTCTACATGCATATGCCGATACAAAAATAGAATACCTCACCTTGTAAAGGCACAATCTAGAAACAGCAAACTAAATATAGTTGCTCTACTTCAGTACTGTACTAACCAGAGATTGTAAAAGTTCACACTACGTGATTTTAACTTCTCTAGAACACAAACATACAGCAATACATATTCAGGAAAGGCAGAATTGTAAAACGTAATCCCATCAAATGCTATGTGCATGCACAGTTAGGTAGGAGTTTCAGCAAATACACAAAGGTATAAACACTAGTGTTAGAGGAATGTATTCCATGGTATGTCTTACATAAAAAATGAGAGAGGTATATGCATTGCAGTATATAATTGTATATATATTTTGTATATAACTCTACTTCAAATTGCCTGAAGGACAGCTACTGCAACTAACTGCAGGTTTTTTGGGTTCTTTTTTTTTGTTTGGTTGGTTTTTTTAACACACCAAGAAATAATGCACTAAAATATAATGAGAAACAGCATGCAGAAAAGCAAAATGAAAATTATGCTCCTTCCACCCTCCGTCCACAACTTACACACTTTTTCTTCTTTCTCCAACTTCTTCAAGTGTACTAGGAGGTTACTTTCTGCTGCTCGAAGTAAATTTTGAGGGATCTCCTAATGGGAACACAAATAGGCATTCTCTATTTGTTTAAATATCTCGCAATTATTTTTTCAATATATGGAACTTGTAGTTTATTAATATAGATTTTTCTCTTCTGAATTGCTATGTTGAGCACTCAGTTATATAATAACAACAAACTGAAATGAGTAAATCAATTTTACAGCAGTTAAACTGGTAGCTTAATAACACACTTCTGTTTGCTTTGCTCATGCTTTGCATTATCCATCTGTATTATGCAAAGATTGGCCAAAGCTAAGAAACCTGTGCTCTTCTAAACTTGGTCTGCACCAGGTTGTCAGTGTAGCTGTGTATTTTTAAAGATAAATTTAAAGATGCATTTGTCCACTGATACTTTCACTTCTATTCCATGAGAATATTTGCATGGGTTTAAATATTCTTTTACAACTTCAGAAGAACAGAATGTTTTTTAACATTTCCAGTGCTCATTAGGTAAAACCCAAAAGCATTTCTCAACATCATCATCTTCAGTAAAGCCTCCTTTTTGAAAATTAAAAAGTTCTCCAAATAATAAGTCCGGCAGGAAAATTCGCTAGAAAACTAACTCAGTAATTTCTGAATCTTAAAAAAAGCTCTGAACAATTACACTTTTTTTTTTTTTAAATATGAATGCTTTAGTAGTACTGAAAGAATTCTTATCATATAGTGACAGGACAAGTGGTTTGTGATTTACAGAAACATGGTAACAGCTGTACACTTAAAAACTGTTCAGGTAGGAAAACTGCAGGAGCCACAATACCTCAGCATCAGAAAATGTTCCAAGGTAGTCATTCTTTCGGAAACTGGGCATCCGCATAACCATGAAAAATGAGCTCTGAAATTGTTTCAGACCTGTTCACAAACCACAGCCATTGGCAACTTTGATATCTTCCAAAGCAAATGCTTTATCTGTTTTGCCTCTACTTGCTAGGGGAGGCAGTCCCCATACCACAGATACAAATCACTGAGGTTGCATGAAAAATAATGAAGCACTGGAAAAGTACTCTTAGAGCTGTCTAATGACACATACAGGCTACCAAACTTTTGAGTGCAACATCCATTTCTACACAACTGCAGTTCATCTGCACCCTCCTGCAAACTGGTAAAACTAGGAACTAGAAGTTTTAACCAATCTTTCAGAAAACTCCAAAAACACCTTGACAAGTAACAATTAACAGTCATCTCTTAACTTAGAACCAAGCAGTAAACTTTATTTTTGCTTGGTCCTATGAAACTATGCTTAGGACCATCTAGATAATGAAGTAAGAGTTTGTAAGAATCATCTGGACCCCACACCAGTAAAGTGCTTAAACAATATAATTTAAATGCAGAGTCATACATGAATTCTGAACAAGCAGAAATATTTTCTTTTATACCTTTTAAAAAGCCACCATGGTCTTTACTCAAATACTTAAACTGTTACATACCATTTTATGAGCATAACTTTGATTTTTTTTTTTAGTTTGATCTAAAAACTTCTAATCAACAATTACCTTGTATACTATCTTTACAAGTTCTGAGGATGTGTATGATTTTCCAACATTCTTCTGGAAAACATTCAGAATTTGCTGTTCACGTGCAATTCGGTGAGAAATATAGTTCTGGATTCTAGTATTTGCATCACGTACTACTGGGCCGTGACCTAAATCAAAAGACACATAACAGAGCACTATTACTTACATTTGAAATTAAGTATGTTATTGAATAACTGAACCATTCTTATGTAAACTCTGGTAGACTTAAAAGTCATAAGAAGGGAGCAGCACCTGTACATACCACCATGTCAGAGCACCCTTTTTTTTTTTTTTTTTTTTTTTTGTTATTAAAAAGGAATATATTTGTTTTTTTTTTTTTTTT
>NDXB01019369.1:42149-62921 GCA_002631895.1 Agapornis roseicollis
TATTTTTCTTTTTTTTTTTTTTTTTTTTTTTGGCATATAAATAGGCAAGTATTAAGTTTAGATGTCTGCATCACAGTCTTAAATTGAAATACACTAAGATGGAAAGGAAAAAATAGGATCTGAAAAAAACATGAATGTGGAAATGGTATAGGGAAAGCAAGGGAAGATCAGACTATTAAAAAAAAAAAAAATGAAAAAAAGGGAGTTCAGGAAAGGAGTTGACTGCTGAAGAGATTTTGTATTACCTCTGCCTGTACCACTCTCCCTAAAGGATATTGGTACTGATGGTTTTAACTGATCCTGGTCTTTGAACAGCAGTGGTGAGGCAAAGGACTCATGTACTGCTGGGGGCTATCTAGCAAACACAAGGGTGAGACAAGTAACATCTTAATTACAACAGATAAATTTTCCAGGACAGATCTTCAAAACTGACTCACACACTGTACTTTATTCCCTTAAAATTGTACTTTCATAAGTCTGATCAAAAAACCTAGTAGAACACAACTCAGTGAGCCAGCTGGAATGCGTCAGGGCAGGAATAAGGAATGCACAAGGGAGGTTATATGTGGATCATTTTATGTCTGGCTGGTTAATAAACAAAACATGTTTTTACTGTGGCAGATCAGAAATGTCCAAGTTACTGAAAGGTCTTTCATTCAAACTAGGAAAAGGCTTAACTGGTAAAGAACTAATCTTTGTGGAAAAATCAAATACTGCTTCATGATACACTAAAACAATAGGTTAAATATTTTTCAGACATTGAGAGTTACATGCACAGAAATTAAATTTAGTGTTTTACCTATGGAGAAATTTACTTGTATGAATATTTGTCACATACCTTTAGCAAGGTTTTCTATTTCTTTGCCAGTATAACTCACCTGAAGTAGCAGCACCAAATTCCGGCTTTGCCAGTATAAACTCTAAGTAATTTATAGAATTGATAGAACAGAAACTACTGTAAAAAACACATACCTTTCTTTTAGAAGTTACTTGCTATTACCCAAATCAGTTTCTCCTGAGGCTGACTATTTAAAAATCCCCATATTCTTTACTTGTATTTTTGGGTTAACAGACTACATGGGGTTTTAGTTTTAAGGTTTTAAAATTAGAGCTTATTTTTCCTGAGGACAGGCAGTGTATAGAAAAACAGCAACTAATTTTTCATGGTTTGAATATCCATGAAATGAAGTGTCAAAGGAATCTCTTCTTCACAAGTCAAAATATTTATGTATATATTCACTTACACACTCCCTTCAGCAGTTTTGAAATGACAAAATATACACTGAAGCTTAACTTGTGTAAAGGTAGTATTATAAATAACAAATATGCAACATTTGAATATAAAACTGTAATCTCATATGCACATATATTTAATGATTTCAAAGATATTTAATTTGAAGCTATTGTTACTTACAAAGTAAATTACAAATGACAGTAACTCTAGTCAATATGTTACCATTTATAAAACCAAAAAGTTTAAATTTAGAAAAAATACATCAAGATATACAGAGCAGAGACTATAAAAAGACTATAATGGCAACTGTCCATTCTTTTGCATCCTCCAATGACAGAAGTCACATTAAAGTATTCAAAATTAAGGCCCGAACATGGAATCACAAGACAGTCTTAAAACCAGTCCCTGCTCTTCTAAGTGCATGTTAGTACCTGGAATGGAACCCACATTTTCCAAAGTTAAAGGAATTTCATATCCATTACAGAAAATGTGTATGCATATACATACATTAAAATTATGTCAGAAAGCTTACACCTAAATCCAGATGTTGATATTTTCTATCCATAATCAACAGCTACACAGTTAACTTCACCAATAAATATCTGCATAAATGTAAAAAGTTCCTGAGCATGTGAAAGAGATGTCAAAATCAACCATCTTTCCAATAATTCAGACTTTGTATCCAGCAGCTTATTATTTCAGAATTCTGTAGAGCCCATATGATCAGAAACAGTAAGCTTCTGTTCTCATAACACCCTATGAAGTAATACAGACTCTCTTACTTTACTGTAAATTAAAGCACAAAGGATGAATTTGAAGAAAAGAATCGGCTCATGAAATTTCACCCAGATTTCCTAACTCCAGGATGTTTTGTAGCTCTATTTTCAAGCAACATCATTTATTATTACAGGATGGGGAGCCCTCTACTGACTAAAAAGCCCTTTTCTGGTCTGAAGAATTCTCATCAGCTATTGGCTGTAAAGAGACTGGCACGAGCATTATGCCTGAATTCATTTCCACATTAAATAAAAAGAAGTGTGGAAGGGAAAGGCAAAATTCAGCTACTCACAGGTAGAAAGCAGTCAGCTTGTTACAGAAATTCATGCTCTCCTACATTTAACTCTGAGGCTGTAATGTGAATGCTAAAGCATGTACAGAAACAGTTCAAAAACTATGAAGACCTAAAACTGCAATAAAGTCAAAGTACTGAACTTATACAGAATATACAGGTAAAGGAAACTACCTTCTAGTTACCATGTTACTGTAGTTAATTTAAACAATTGTTCTGATGGGGCAATAGCTATCTTTTATACAAATGCACATACATTTGTGCTGCATGGATAAAAAAACCCAGTTAGTTCCAAAGTATCTCAATACTAAGCTACTCATCACTGAAAATTTGTAATATCACACTGGCTTTCTTATTGAAGTACAGCATGAACATACAACAGTGTAGCAAAAAAACCTACAAATAAATGCACAAATATTTAACCTTGGTCAATGTATAATCTAGATAAATAATGACTAAGGAGAGAGTGAAATACAAGAGATAAAATTCAATTTGGCATGTATGGAGTTTTGGAAGGCAGAACCTCAATTAGAGGAACATACCGTGTTTTGAAGGTATTAGGAAAGCAGAACATTTGATTGTTCAATAGATTGAGATTCTGGAGGCTAAAATAGTATTAATTTTACTAGTAGTAAAGTAAATTACTGTGAGCAAGTCACTATTTCTATGTCAGCTTCCACATCCATGAAACATCTAGAATGATATTTTTCTTAAATAGCATTTTTATGCTTAGATCTTAAAGCACTTAAAGAACACCTACTTCAAGAAGCATATTTTAAGAATGAACACAAAAGAGATTTGCTTACATAGGCTAAACACAGATGGTTAATGGAGGAAGACAGAACTAAGAATGTAGACACAGTCACTCAGAATGACAAGTGGAAGAAGATGGAACAGAAAAAGTCAGAAGAAATCCTGAAATGTAGCCCTGAAAAACCAAATGAGGAGCTTAAACCTTAGTTACATAATGATTTATTAAAATCCAGTCTTGCCAAACAGACATGTGGTTTATAGGAAAAGTAAATGCATTCCCAGCGTCTGGGGGAGATAGAGGAAAAAAATGAAAGTAAAGTCACAGAACAAATGAATTGGTGACATTTTCAGAACGTGGTGTTTGACCTCTTGGCTCTTTCAAATTTAAGCTAAGTCATTAAATAAGACAACCATTTGACAGTTCTGCAGCTTTCCAAGATAGATTTGTGATTAATCCGTGTTGCAGAAGACAGACATCTCTCTCCAAAAACATTCCTAAGTAACTCGCATTTGCAGTGTGTGTGGGGATGCAAATGACCAAAACAACAACTATTATTTTTAATGCCAGGGTACATTAAAGTTTATGCATAGAGTAATATCAGAAACCCAGATTTGCTGTATGACTACAACAGTGATTCTGATCTCTGTGTGCTCTGAGCACAGAAGCACAAGATTCACCCTCAAATGGAGAAATCTTGGGAATGAAAGATATCTATCACTGAAAAATTCTCAAGTCTTGCAAACCACCATGCCACAAAGTCTTCTTGGCACTGGACATATATTAAGTAGTGAACTTGAATTGTTACATTAGTAATGGTGTTTGCTTACAGTAAGAGTTCTCAGATTCTTAGAGGCTGTAATTAAAAAATATATAGTAAACCAGAGCAGTTATAAATAGAACAGCTTACCAGGATATATTAAATCTACTTTCATTTGTAACAACCTCTCCAAACTTTTCATGTAGTCATGCAGGTCTTCAATTACTGTTGTTCCTTCCCCTAAAATGCAGTCACCAGAAAATAAAGCATTTTCTTCTTCTAGATGTAAAGCCATATGATCATCAGTGTGTCCAGGCGTATATAAAACTCTGTTTAAAAAAAACAACAAAAAGCATAAGCTTTTCATAAAGCATATATGTTTCATTTTCAGAAGCTAGAAACAAATAATAAAATCTTACACTTAGAAAGCAGCCCACAAACAGAAAAAAATAGACCAAAAAAGGCTGAAATGTCAATGTAAACAGGGTACTGCTTTCTCTAATCCCAGTCTACTTTCCTACGCCATGTAGAGAATACATCTCAAACCTACTTTTACTTGCGTGACACATAATAAAAGTGAATTAAGGGAGCTGGCTAGCCATGCAGAATTTGTGTTATAAAGGGCTTTACTATGAAGATTTAAAAAAGAAAAACTGCCATGTCATTTGCAGACTGAAATGTGTGGAACTCTTGACAAACACCTTGCATTTACCAAAACAGGGTAAGGATGATGATGCCAATTCTTTTAGAAATTAACTATAAACTGCTGGATCCAATGCAGATGAAGTTCTGTCTCCCAGAATTTATTTTTCCCCGAAAGCCCCATGACAGAGTGGAGCTGTCAAATACAACAAGGAATCATGGTCTTCTAGCTGTCCTATGTGCAGGTCATTAAGCATCAATGGTTAGGATTTAGGACCTCACAGCTTGAATAAGTACTGCATTAGAATGAATCAAAAGGTAAATAGGCAGCTGATACGAGCTTCTAAGGAGCTGTACTGTAGTGTCCCTTCACTGTAACTTTTGCAAGGGAGAAGGGTTCATGATGAAGTTGATTCAAACTGAAAGTAATGCAACTCAGACCTACATCACTGCTGAAATTCATCATAATCATCTTGTTAATGGCAGATGCATCAAAGCAATAATCAGGAACTGACAGACTTGGTGTCAAGCAGTGTACAGGCCAACAATGTACATGCTAAACAACACCCAACCACATTAGTAGAGTGCTGGGAGGCCAGAAGCACAGCGCTACCTGATGTAATGACTTCCAGTTCTTACTGAATACTGAGCTCACTGGAAAGCAGGTGAGCCAACACCCTACAGAGGCAACATAAAAATCAAGTTGATTGGTTGCTTCATCATGTCTTGGTAGGAAGTGGTATCCTCCAGTTCCTAATGAAACTTAATGACTAATATGGAAAAAAAACCAAACCAAAACCAAAAAACCAAAGGAAAAAGACCCAAACACTGCCTGACATACCTTGAAAACTTGAAGGTGGTTAACCAAAATTTACAATGCAGTTATTGGTTATTTTGGAGCCAGTGGTGGATCTAATCATACCCTTAAAATGCTTACTGAATTAACAAGGTGGAAATACCTGCTTTTAATCAAGCATAAAGTTTGGTTGCACTACCCCAAACCTCAAGATGTGCCACCTCTGTCTTACTTGGATTCAAATTTAACAAGTTGTTTTCGATCTCTAAATCAATTTTGTCCAAACATGCCACTAAGGCTAGTGACAGATCTGCAATATTCAATATAATACTCTCTATGATGGTGCTTGTTTGTTTGTTTTGTTTACTTTATTTTCACACTAACAAAATAAAATGCTTTTGGTCACATACATCCTTTGTATATTTTTTCTTCCAATCAGCCAACTGGTATATTCTACAAGTGGAATATAATTCACATATAAATTGACGAAAACAAGGAAGATTTGTCCTTAGAAGAGTAATGCATTGTTAATGAAAGAAGTCTGGTAACAGAATGGTCCAATCTTTTCAGTGTGTGTGTTTGTGTGAAGCAGAGTGGCTTTCTATTTCTCATTCATTCAAGCTAACAAGACAGGCAACATGCTTTTTGGGAAGAAGCCCTCCTGAATTGGCACCCTACAAAAACCTGACACGTTAATGGTTTAAGATGTAACATTTTACGTATGCTTTAGTATCATTTTTGGAAATATTTCAAAACTAAAAGGAAAGGCATGCCAAATAATCCATCCAGACTATGATCAACTTCCCAAATGTATCAATTTTAATAATAATTAAAAGTGATGAGAAGGTAAGAGTGATGAGAAGGTAAGTAAAATCCTATTTAATTTTCCTGGAGAAAATATTTTTAAGGGAAATGTTCTTAATTTGTCTGCTAAAGAAAAACTAAAGGCTAATTCCTGACAATTCTCATTCATAAAAACAATTTCTTTGTATAAACATACCCTGCTAATTCATGATAGGAAGTCTACATGCCTAAATGTAGAGAAGACTTGATGTATGGGTTGACAATTATTAGAAGTTAGGATACATATATATGTTAGAATTCTGAAGAAAAAATGTGATCCAGAAAGCTTGCAGAAATTGGTGTTTACCTGAGTGTGGCTCCTTCTGTCTGCACCACATCTCCCTCTTTAAGGTAAAAATATTTATGTCCTCCTCTTATATCTTCTTCACGGTGAGGGACACGAGGAAGCTTACTGATGCGATACTCTGAGTCTATTTAAAAAAAAAAGGCAAAAAAAAATGATCTGTTGCTAACAAAGCTTAATTATTATATAAAACTTGAAACAAGAAATTCGGTACAGTAACTTTGTTTACTACAAACACTGAATAGTGAGTTGTAGACAAACCTGGCAACTTCCCAAACTCGAAGCCTGTGACAAAGTTTGTGACAAAGTCCAGGACACTAAGAGCTGCCACATTATCCATTTTGCTTATTCTCCTGCCAGATACTAAAGCAGAAACCTCTCTGTTTATCAACACTAAGTAGTCATTTTTAGATCAGAATTTACCTGCAGACTGCCCTACCTGCTTTCCTCTCTTGATCTGAGGCCTATGAATTTGTGAGCAATTACTAATGGTCTGCTGTAAGGCATTTCAAAGTTATGCACATTTTTTTCACAGTATGTTGTGGTTTTTTTTTTTTTTTTTTTTTAACACAGCAAAAATAATGGTCAATTTGTCATTACTGTCAATATAGAAGGGAATGAGTATCCAGTTTTTCTCTTATCTCTTAATCCCATGCAAACTGCTGATGCTAAGGTCTCATTATGTACATGTAGGAAAAATTCACTATAAAAGTATGCATAAAAATTAAAGAAAAACTGCCACTACAGTATTCAGCTGATCTACTGTTCTTATTGTATACACTGCAGCAGTATCATGAAATTACATATAGTTTATATAGAGATATAGTTTATATGGAGATTCTAGAAGAATAAACTATCTGGTTTGCACAGAAGCACTCAGTAAAAGTTTTCTTCTTTACCACATATCTAGCATTTTCAACAATACTTGAAATCTCTGGCCTACCATTAGGGATGTTTTCGCAGATATCAGATATTCCACCAACGTGATCATAATGCCAGTGTGTCACTAAAATTTCTTGAATTGAGATGTTGAACTCTGACAGTGCCTGCTTCAAACAGCCAATATATTCAGGAGTATTCGGCTGCCCAGTGTCAATAAGGACTCTTCTACAGACGGACAAAAGAAAGAGAAAACCCCCCAGACATTTGGGATAGTTCCTTGTGCTCATGTGACAGTTAATGTTACGTTACACAGCAATGTGGTAGTCAAGGACGCCTCCGTATTACACACACCCTGCCTGACATTCCATAGCACCAGTGATACAGCAATTTACGACGGGGGAAAAATAAATAAAAACTAAACTTAGACCACACATTTCCAGCTCCAGGACGCGCCGCAGGAGCCACCATTTAGCACGGCCTGGAAGGCCTGAGGCGAGGCACCCATCCGCTTCCCTCACGGCACTCTCTCGTCCGGCCGCAGGTCCACACTCCACCCGCCCAAATCACCTCCTAGAACCGGTCACAGAGACTTAATGCTGAAAGATTCTCGTTTTCTTCTCTTTTTCTACCCTAATTAAGAGATTTCGGTACAGCCAGAGGCAGCGCACAGGCCTCAAGCGGGGCAGGGGTCAAGGGGATGTGGCGGCTGCCCGGTCCTCTTCCCCTTCCCGCCCGGCCCCGAGCAGGGTCGTTACCTGGCGCCGGTGCCCACCAGGTAGGTGTTGGTGCCCTGCAGAGTCATGGGCCCCGGGTTACAGCCCAGCACCCGCACCACCCGCGACGAGAGCCGCTCGATGCGCGGCAGCAGCGACACCATCTCTGCAGTGGCACTCAACAAATAAACCTTCCGCCTTCCTCGCCGCCCCGCTCCTGACCCCGCTTACACTGACACCGAGGCGGGAAGACGGAAGCCACTATTCCCCCTGCTCCGCCTCTCGGCGCGGGCGCGGGCCCGGGCCCTTCCGCCCGGTTGTGAGGCGCTGTTTCCCGGTCGCTGCCGGGCCGGGCGGCGGCGGTTTTCGGTTAAAAGCGGCCGCCAGAAACACCTCAAACATTGTGGTAATTCGGTGGAATAAAGGCGATACTCTTCTTTGGCTGGTCGGTGCCTCGCTGCTGCACTGTGAGAGGCACATCTGGGCTCTGCTGGCTTCTAAAGCCGCAGGAATTTGTTGTAGTGACAGCTGCATCTTCTGTATATTCTGAGAACATGCCCGCTTGACAGCATATATAGGAGTATGTATGCTCCTGTGTGTCATATAAGAGCTATCTAGGTTTCAGCATTTTAAATTAAAATGGGGAGCTGCTGGAGGGTGTTCCAGTGAAAGGGCATGGAGGTGATGAAGGGACTGGGTATCTCTCATGTGAGGAAGGGGGACTGTCCAGCCTGGAGAAGAGAAGGCTCAGGAGGGATCTCATCAATGTAATGCCTGAAGGGTTGATGCATAAAAGATGGAGTCAAGTTCTGTCACAGGACCATTGTCTCTGGTCTTCTCACAGGGTCCAGTGACAGAACCAGAAGCAATGGGCACAATCTGAAACACAGGAGGTTCTCTGAAGGTCAGGAAACACTTTTCCACTGTGAGGGTGACTGAGCACTGGCACAGGTTCTCCAAGGAGGTTATGGAATCTCCATCCTTGGTGATACTCAAAACCTGTCTGAACGTGGTCCTGGGTAACTGGTTCTAGGTGGCCCTGCTTGAGCAGAAGGGTCCCTTCTAACCTCAAACATTCTGTGACTTTGTGAAATTTTGTCAGTGTCATCCAAATAGTCATTCTGTGTTTGCAAGTAGCATTCATTCTACAGCGTGTGAGGTGATGAAATTCACCTTTTTAGATTTGCAGTGTCCCTTCTGAAACTCCTGATTAATTGCATTTCAACTGGCATTGTTAGAGAAGTTAGAGCAGACTTGTTCTCCTTAAAGTACCTGCAAACGAATAAAGATAATTTAACCTGAAATCAGAGCAGATAATATTCATGTGAGCAACTTTACCAATATTAGAATTTCACATATTATCTGATTGTTTTATACCTATATCAGATCCTATATATTACCTATACCAAATAAATGTAAATTTGTAAGGTGATCATAGCAATACAAAGTACCAAAAGTGTTTGGTGATAGCAAATTTTTGTTTAAATGTTTTTTCTTTGTATGGAAATAGAGTTGCAACCCTTATATGCCGTCTGGGGCCACTCCTAGGATTTGCCTGGGCAAGCAGAACAGATTCCCACTGCCTTCTGAAGGGGCAGAAATTCCTAAATGTGATCTTGATAGACAAACTTCCAAAAGACTTGTTAGACAAACAACTCAGAGTACAGCTTGTAACTGAAAAACAAAACTATGTGGCTTCAACAGGACTTTGTATCTGCATGAAACTTCAAAGTTTAAATTTTCTGGTCTGCTTAAATGCTAATGTGGGTAAGTAACAGCAGCAGTACATGCTGGGAGATGAGCTATTAAAGTCTTTGGTATACTAACAAAGGTCTACATCTTGCCTTGCATGACAAACTGGTGTTTCCCACTCTAACACTAGATCTCTTTTCTCCTTCCCATATTGCAGGTTCTCAGTCTGCCACAGATCCACCTGTGTTTGGCTTCCTGGGGAGTGCACTAGGCAGGGAGGCAGCTCTGAGGCAGGCCCTGCTACCTGCCTAGTCATGCCGTGCTTGCTAGTGTTGACTCCAAACTCCTGATTTTCAGGTGGCTTGCAAAGTCAGAGAACAAATGGTGCCTTTCAGCTGCCTGGTCAGATAGCAGCACTGCATCTTCACTGTCCAGGGGCCAACTGGAGTTGGGGCTTGTCCCTAGGCTGTTTCATCAGTTCTAATTTAGCTATAGTTAGTACGCTTATAGTGTTAGCTAATTCTTCAGCTATGCAAACAGTGTTCATTACCTTGCAGACATGCATTCAGCCTAAGAGTGATGCGCAAGAGGCCTGCTGGCGATATGAGTTGCAGGTGTATAGTATGCAGCAATTAAACAAATCAACTCCTGGGAATGGACTTCAATTGCAGCTGTTAGTTGCCAGGCATCACAAAAGCCACGAACAAACTCCTCCACAGTACAGGTAAGGTCCATCCCTATATTTAGGCCTTCAAGCCATTTTCTTTCATTTATCTGATAGACCAAAATTTTATTTGAGTTATAAACCCATTACATTTATTTTTTTATTTACTAGTTCATCAAAGCATGAACTACAGATAACAGAAAGGATGTTTCAGATCAAAGGAAAGAAGCCTTTTTGTGTGGGGGTATGCTGCTGAAATAAGCAATACCCCAATACAGAATATTCCAATCTCTTCCTGTATAATTTTCCTGTATACTGTTTTATAAGAAACTGTGGCTACACCTGAACTTACCTAATCATGAGGTGCAATACTATGCTGATTTTGTACCACGTGTACACCAATTTGTTGGTACATTCAACCCATTTTCAGTCTCTAGGTAAAGTTTAGTTGCCGTGCCACTAGAAGAAGGTATTACCTAAGCAAAGGTTTCCTATTCTAAGAAAAGTGGTTTCCCATTTCTAAGAAATTCTAAGAAAATTTTGAAAGTTTAGAGATTTCTGAACTGATTTACATGAAGTTGTCAGGTCATTGATAACTCAGAAGCAGCAAGATGCCAGTTATATATATAACATCACAAGATTTTTCCCCTACATTGAAAACCGTTTAGGGAATTGTAGACTTGCTGCCCAGGGAACACTTATTGCAACTATCACTGTTCTCAACTAAAAGAATAAATTTTCCAGCGTTAGGTAGGAGTTATGAATCTGTTTCGTCCGTAGGTGGCAGCAGTGGGTGCTTTTGAATAGTGAAGTACGGGTTATGCAAGCTCATGGGTTTAAAATCCTGCCATTTCTCTTACAATACGGGGTTTACAGGCACGTAGTGAATGTCTTGCTATTATACTCTGTAGTGTGGTACAAGAAAATGTGTGTGTATACCCTCAAGTTCTTTAGGTTCACTGACTGGTTTATGTTGTTAAGACAAAAATTTGAGGGGAAAAAATCATAGAATCATAGATATTCTGAGGCAAGGAATATTAAAAACAAAAACCAACCAAACAAAAAACCCAACAACAACAACAAAAAAACCCAACCCAACAAAACAAAACCAAAAAACCTAAAGTGAGGTTTCTGGTGATAGACAATGTGATATTTGGTGGAGAACTGAATTTCTACAACTGTGAAAGGCACAAAATGCAGTTTGGTATTTCTGAAAATCCCACAAGGTCACCGTACATTTTCTTCTGTAACTTCCATAAATACTGATGGCAGAAATATTCATTGACTGCAAAACTTAAGTAGAAAAAGTAAAACACACAAGGAATCTTCAAAAATCCCAAAGTTTTTCAGCTTAGTGTTTCATCCTATTTATTGCTATGCTAGTCCTAGTGAGTACCTTAGTTTCCAATGTCTGGAATAAGCCAACTGTTCCAAAGATAAAATATACAATGTCTTGTTGACACTAATCAAAGCAGAGAAAAAAAGTCCTTCCTACGGTGTTTGGAAGCAAATAACAGGATCTGCACTGAATACCATAGGAGTTCTGTCACAATTTAGTGATGTGCTTTCTTTGGTGGCAAGTCTAACTAGAAAACAAATAATTCATCCAGACAGTAATTTAGCTCATGAACTGCTTGATTTACACTCCACGAATGAGCTACACAAAGCTTTTTTCTCTCTCTGGTTAACAGAGTTTTTGTAATTTTTTAATAACAACAATGGTCACAGCAGTGAGTTTGTGACTTGTCTGATGTAAGATGCCCTCCTTTAAAGGTGTAGGAGGTTATTTGGGCAAATAGCTTGCAAAGCCTATTACAAATTTAAGAAAGCTGAGGTGGAACTGTAAGAATTTAAATTATTTACCAGCTCAGTATATACTGTATTTATTGCTCTGCTGGTAAATTCTGTATATTTTTATATTTCAGACAGAACATAGATGACCAAAATTCTTCAAACATAAAGGAATGATAATCATTGACTAAGATCAACAGTGATTTTTTAGGACTTGAAAGAACCCTCTGTTGTAATGGAAGGCAGTTGTTTTTGAAATCTGCCCAGATCCATGGAGAGGGGCAGTCTTGGTAAAAGCTGCTAAATGTAGATAGTCTAGTCCACAGTTAGTTTGCCAGAGTTTTGTTTTATCTGCAGCTACTCTTGCAGTCAAGTCAAGTGAAGATTGTGAAGAACCAGTGCCCCAGTGCATTACAGTGGATTTTCTGCAAGTGGAACTATCAAGACAGAGGAATTTAAAACAGGATGGCCATGATGAATCACGTTTAGTTTTCTCGACAAAGGTTATGTAGCTTTATGCTGGTATCAGACATTCAATTTGATGCAAAAACACACAGTAGCTTAGTCCAACATTGAAAGAAATATTGTTCACAAAAACTATATTCTAACAGAGTGCTTGCATTCATTTGGTCATGTATAGAACAGATTGGGTATTGTAATTGCTGAGCTGCTTATTCTCTGAAGTTATCTTATTGTGGAGCAATATACAAGTACATTTTGAATTAGTGCAATCATGATGCTCACAGCCATTATGAAGAGCTTGTTGTTCATGCACGCAGTGAGCCTCTTGGTTTTGAATCATCACTGAGATGTTTCTGCACCAACAGAAAGGCCTCTGCTGCACTTATTCACAAGGCTGTTATGGATAATGCATTGCCACACTGATGTCTTAAGTTGTTTTCCCAGTGTGTTGCCTTGCAGGAATGAGCCATGTGCAATTGAACCAGGAATTATGCAGTACTACTTTAGATTCAGACACTGTTTTTTTAAGTTTTGGAAAATTAATTTGATCTGTTGATCCTGTTCTTCAAGTGATGACATGAAAATAATGGTATTTCAAGCACGGCAAAAACTGCTTAGGTTTAGGATGTTTCTAACCTATAAGGGGGATACAGGAAGGCAAAGCACTATTTCCTGTGAAGTCACAGGTAGGATTGTATCTCCTGTCCCAGGGAGCTAGAAAAGCTGTGAGTGTCTCTGGCTGAGGGTATTATCCTGTGCAGCACAGTCATAGAGGATGAATCACAACACCTGCAGCTCTTTAAACATGCATAAAAATTGTATGTATGTTGAGTACTCATAGCTTAGCTGGAGCAGATTCTTGCAAACTCCTGTGGTTTTACCAGAGGAGAGCTATTTTAATCACTTGTCCCTGGACATATGCATTCTCTTTATGTATGATTGTACTGAAAAGCTGTTTGTACATATTTTAGAGTGCATTGTACTAAAGTTTTCAATTATAGTCAAAGAGATTGTTCTTTTTTTTTCATAAATCTTTGAGATACATAAATGTGTATGCAAATAAATGTATATGTGTATAAACAAACATATGGACAGAAACAATCACATCTACATGTATATGTTCCTATAGATATCAATACATCTAACAAACTAAAAGTCTAACTTTGAACATGTGTACACACGTATAAACATACAGAGAGAAAGTGATACTCTTTGCTTGTTTTTTTACTTTTATGGATAAAGTGTGAAATTAATTATTTGTAGGAAATTTTATATTAAACTTAGTACTAAGTATAGACAGGGACTTTTAAGTGAAATTTTTAGAATAGAATTTTATAACATAGATGAATGACAGTTCTTGACAGATAGCAAATCATTAACTGTGTCATGTGGTTTTCATATGATTTTAGTTTCCCTTTGTGTTATGTCAGCAAGCCCTTTATCTTTTCTTGGAATACAAGCCTTGTAAAGGTATGAATGGGAAACCTGCAAATATGCAAATCTACACTTTTTGAAGTGAAAAGTCTCTATCCACAGCCAATCTTAAGGTAAGTCTGCATTTTGTGTAGCATTTTAACCATATTGTGGGAGGTGAAGGCCTTGTTAATCAATTTTATTGTTTCTGTTTTTTCACAAAATGATTCTGTAGAAGTGTGTTATTTTTTAAAGAAGCTTTATATTTATGTTGGCTGGCAAACACATTACTTTTCTTGCTCCTGTCATGTTAGAGCTCGTATGTTTAGTAAGACCAGGGACAATAACTGTGACTGATACAAGACACCCTCTTCTGTGGCACTTAATAATCCCCCACCTGGTACATGAGGCCATGGTGCTCTTTGGAGTGCTATCATGCATAAAATATAGGGCATATTAAGGGCTGAGATCTTCAACAGAGGTTTCATGTGCACCTGTGAGCAGGCATTTGTTCTTGGGCTTGGTATTAAGGTATTAATTAAGGTATTAATGTTTGGGAATTCAGATTTGTGAGTTTCTGATAGATTTTTTTTTTTAGGTTACCATAAGCAAAATGTAAGCCTTATGTTTTACCAGCCCTTCCAAGGCTCTTTCAAGACTAGATTACTTATTCAAGATAAATATGAGACTGTGAGTAAGCTGGCATGCTTGATAATGTGTGGCACCTTATTTATCTCAGCTTACCTCATGGCTTCATATATGACCAAGATATCCAGACAGGTTTGCAGGTTGCTGGCATAGCAGAAGTTTGGGCAGTATGTGCGTCAGAAGTAGAAATCACCTGGCTCGCAGCTACTCCTTATGCTGCTGTTTCAGAGGAATCTGCGCATAGCCTGTAAAACTTCCTTTCTTATGAGGGATAATATGATAATGAGATAATTCCTCTTTGTGAAGTGTTCAGATACAAAAGGATACGGAGGTTGTAAAAAGGGAGAAATCCAGTTACTCTGTGTATTAATTTCAGGTACAAAATTAGAGCCTACTCCTTGCCACTCAAATGTCTAGTACAGCATTACTCATTACATGTGAACCTTGGTATACTGCCTGCTTCATAAATTGCCTAACCAAAGAACATTCTGTTTAGATCCAGTTATTGACTTAACTTTTACAGCTGTTTTTCCTGCAACAGTCAAGTAATGAACCTGTTATTTTTTTTTTATCTGTCCTAAAAAACATGCATAATGTTCTTGCCACAAAAAAGGATACAAAAGTGGTACATCAAGCTGAAGAATGACATGATATTCTCACACAGAGTAAATACAGTTTTCTTTAGAATTTTCTTTAATGCACCCTAGTAATAAACTCTTAAATTGGTACTTACACAAGTTTTCAGATTATGAGATACTTACACAAAATACAGTTTATGCTGGACTTTGCATCAAAGTTACATCCCCAGTCTCGGCTGTGAATTAGATCTAAATTGATGAAATTATTTGAAAGAGATTAATGGCATTTTATTGCTGAGGCTAGGAAAGAACAGTAAAAGTATTCCAGCTATCCCAGCTATTAGATCACCTGATCTTTCTGACCTTTTCTGGGCCAGGATATGAAACCTAAGGAGGAGACAGAACAAGAGGCTAGAAATATCTAGGGCCTAGATTAAAAAAAAACCCAACCAATAATGTTTAGACACTGAGCAGCTTTTAATGTTGTTATGTTCCTACTTGTTTTCATTTGGAAATTAAAAGCTTAAGTTCTCTTTTTTGGATTAGTACCTGGGTCACAGCATAGACTAGCCCAGTCAACACAAGCAATGAATAATCGTTACCTTTTTTCATGGGATATTAGCCAATTGTCTCATTTCATTCCTCTGTGGCAGTGTGCCTAAATCCACAGAAGTCTAAAGGCAACCTGCCTCCACACGCCCTTCCCCTGCCCGGAGTTCCCTGGTGTAGCTTTTCCCATGTATTTTCTGCTGTTGTTTGGCACTGAAACAAGCCCAAACCCTGTGCTTTGGCATGTCCTGGATCCCATACTTTGGGATTGTTGCCAGCGTCTTTTTCCTAAGCTTTGCAAATGAAATAAGGGACTTTCTCATTTTAATGCTTATAGCTTTGCAGGGGTGGAAATGAATGAAACAAAGGGTGGACTTTGTTACAGCTTTTCTGTTTCACTGCCAAACACCATGGCTTTACAGAGGAAAGATGTGTAAGGACTACTTAAAGAGGTCCAAGAACCCTTGCAATACTGGGCAATGTAAAGGTAGTTCTAACTGTGAACTGATATTTGTAGTCAGCTCTGGGGTTAGGTCATTTCTGTTTAGCTACTACTCAGATTGGGAGACATTTCCCAAAGAGGTGTAGCCTGGTGCAGGTCTGGCTCCTTACAAGTCTCTTTAACAGGAGAGCTGCAATCCTATTCAGAACTTTTGTGCTGCATATGAAAATAAAAAAGCAGAAATTATGAAATCACTAGACAGATGCACACAAATGCAGTAACAGGGTTGGAAATTACATAATGAAGTGTACGTTGATACAGTTGTGTATACTCAAGACATCAGTTTTTTCAGTGTTTTGTGCTGTGCACACTAAGGGAGAAGATCTCAGAAGTTAAGAAAGTTCTGGGAAGGAATCAATCTTTTTTTTCCATAAACTGGCTTTAAAAACTAGTAGAAGTAAGCTTGTTTCTCAGCGTTTTATAACTGCTAGGAATTATCTCAACAGCTGCTTGATAAGTGGAGAGTCACTGTGGTTGGGAGGGTGGGTGACCTCAGCAAGTTCAGAGGTGCAGCTTCTCTTGTTCAATAATATCTCAGTACATTCTGCATTTTGCACTTTATTTAAATGTATGTGAGAATTTCTCTATGATACATTAAAAGAAAATATTGTTACTGCTGATCTTCCTTTTTATTTCTTCTTTTTAGGAACCAGTAACGAAGAATAATTACGTCAACTAAAAAGATAATTTACATGTAGCATTTCCAGAATAGATCTGTGTCAGTGAAGTTAATATTGAAATCAAGAATACAGAAAAATGCAAGTACCTTTGGCATAATAAAATGGATAACCCAATTTTCCTGTGTAGAAAGCACTATGAGCAGGTGGTATCAGGAAAAAGACTCTGTTGTAGGAAAGCGTTTAGTTTAATTCTGACTTTCCTTTACATGAAGTGATGAGAGGATGACAAAGTGACAGTCTAATGCATGATGAAATTTACTAAGCAGAACTTTTTTTTTTTACTTGGTGGAATTATAATTCATGTAGTTGATACTGGAGTGGACTTCTGGGTAGCTAATAAGTATTTCTGTCAAGGACAATATTCTTCGAGTATATTGATACTGTGTTTTAGAGGTCTTTCATTATTAATAACTCAGATATTCAGTTATGAGTGGTTTAAAAATGACTGGGAAGGTACTGATACTGGGAAGCTGAAGTGGATTTTCCTAGTTCATGTCTTCCAGTGTGGAATATTTATAAGGTAAGCAGATTTAAAAATCTATTTTAAAGTGAGTAACCATGTTGCTTTAAGACAGTTTATTAAGAAATGCTTGATACGGCTTTAGGGACATAACAGTTATTGCTCCATGTAAGAAAATGGGGTTTTGTCCGCTATGCCAGGGGTAAATTATGTCAGGTTTTGAGGGAAATGTTGATCTTCTTTCATTTTACCTTTAATTAATCATTTTTACAGTTCACAGTCTAACTTTTTATCAGCCTTTTGATACAGCATATTTAATAAAAATGCCTACTTTACAGAGTAACACGTGTAACTGATAAATATAGTTTTAAAAGTTATGTTAAGAAGGGGATTCATTTGATTACACTAAGCAGGTGAGATAGCTGAGGTAAGAGATAGTTTTTGAACCTGAGAGTCTTAACTATATGTAGAAACCCCACCAATGAATAGTTGGTTAGTAAGAATACTTGCAGCAGTATTTTCCACAGGAACTGTGTTGATTATGATAGGAACCTTTGTTTGCTGAAAGACACATGACCAGGAATTGTTTAAGATACCATATGCATAACATTCTGTGATGGTTTTGCTATAAAATTACCAGTGTTCAAGGCCAGGTTGGATGAAGCCTTGGGTGGCATGGTTTTGTGTGAGCTGTCCCTGCTTATGGCAGGGGGGTTGGAACTAGATGATCTTAAGGTCCTTTCCAACCGTAACTATTCTATGATTCTATGATCATTATAGAGAAAATTTTAAAACAGGTGAAAGATGTTGGTGAAAAGTCCTGAATTTTAATTATTTTGGGTATGCAGCATGCAAGAAACATGAGTGAATCTAGACTTACCAGAGGCACTTACTAAATATTCAATACTTACTTACCTCCTTTAACTTGCTATACAATTCCATGGGTAGTGATGAAAGATGTGTTTATGCCAGTGTAAAAATTTCCCTCACACATGTTTTATGCACTTGGTGTTATGATGGATTAAGGAAAACGATAGAGCTTTTAGGTGTCACAATTTTGATATGATTTTTCCTTTTACCTGTCAGTTTTACTTTCCTGCTCCTCTTCCTCTTACAATCATGAAATTTTAGATTTCACAGAGGAGTTTTTGCTGAGACAGGTTTGATTTTTCTGGTGCCAGGTATTAGAAAAATTTAGAAAGACTACATTTTGAAGAAAAAGTTTCTGAAAAAGTTTCAGTTTCTCTGGATGGTTTCTTATTCACTAACCAGATCCATGGACATGGGTTGGTTTCTGTGAGATAAACAAAGACCTGACCACAGGGACTCTCCCAGGTTCCACCTTTCAGAGGGGATGTCTTGGAGTCCACCATGGTACATTCTTTTTTGTCAGTCCCCAAAGCTTTTCATCTTCAGTAGTGGCTGGGTGTGCTATTCTTGTACTTGTGACTTATAAACCTGCCTCTCTGAGTTTGTGTCTTCCAAAAGAAATTACAGCCATGACTGCTTTTTCTCATAACTGATGATAAATGTTAAGTCAGTATGTGTGGTGTAGAACAGCAGAAGCTGCTCTTTCTGTGTCTGGCCAAAACTCCCCTTCCTTCCCCTTTCTCTTCCATGACCTCATCCTCTGTAATCTGTTCAGGATGGTAATTCTGGTTTCACCTTTGGCTTCGTTTTACACTCCCAGGTTGCCCCTAAAGTATCCTGCTGTTGAGTGCCTATCTCCAAAACACTTTTCTGTTTTGCCTTTCAACGAAGACTTTCAGAATTCAGCTCCAAGCTCTGATCGTCTATAACTCTAGATACCGTAATCTTGACCCAGTGCTTGTATCTATTTAAAATGCTGCCTTTATGGGAAAATCTTAATGATTTAGCTTAACACTAAAGGAGTACACTAAAGTAATAAACTGTTGGATTTACCTGAACTCATATCCTTTCAATTTCTATGCTTTTTGAAGTTTCCTTCCCAGAATTAGCCCCATGTTCTCTAAGTGGCTTATTATCTAGTACATATACTTTTGACCTTTGCATCAAACAGTGTTGTTCACTTGTTCTTTATTGCACAAACATTTTCTCCTATGCTGCCACTTATGCTTGGAAAATGTTCAAATTGATATGTATATACAAAGTTCTTTCAGCCACTCCTCAAAGTTCAGCAGTGCGATAATGCATATTGTAAAGTATAAATTGGTAGTAGCAGGCTGCCAACTGTTCTTGTACCTTTGTGATCAACTATTACATACTTTCTGTTATATGTGTTTTCTTAGGTGTATCCATATATAACCCCCTCCTGTTCTCCCTCTTTGTCATCTGCTTTATTTATCCAGTTAATTTAGACAATGAGTCTCTAAGGTTTATCTCTACAGCTAATGGCTAAAAATAGATTTAGTTAGGAGTCAGGTCATGGTTGTTAAGGTGAGCTTCTCCAGAAGGTCATCTGGGATGGGAGCCTTTATTCTTCATTCACTACAGAGGAAAATAGGGGCCTAGCCAGTAATTATGATTTGTCCAGTGAACTTTGGATTCCTGAAATCATGATATGTGAATGCATCTTATCAAATTATCTTCCTTCATTTCTGTCTTTCTTACCTTTTCCCCTCTCTTATATATCTCTTACACCTCTTGCTCCATTTTGAATCAAGGGACTTCTGACAGTGGGATTGAATGCACCCTCAGCAAGTTTGCCAGTGACACCAAGCTGTGTGGTTTGGTGGATACACTGGAGGGAAGGACTGCCATTCAGAGGGACCTTGACACGCCTGTGACAGGAGCTGGTGCTATCCTTATGTTCAACCATGCCAAGTGCAAAGTCCTACACCCATGTCAGAGCAATCCCAGGCACGGCTACAGGTTGGGCAGATAAGAGATTCAGAGCAGCCCTGCACGGAAGGACTTGGGGGTGTTGGTTGATGAGAAACTTATGAGCTGGCTTCAGTGTGCGCTTGCAGCCCAGAAAGCCAACCATATCCTGAGCTGCATCCAAAGGAGCGTGACCAGCAGGTCAAAGGAGGTGATCTTGGGTGGCATGGTTTAGTGTGAGGTGTCCCTGCCCATGGCAGGGGGGTTGGAACTAGGTGATCTTAAGGTCCTTTCCAACCCTAACTATTCTATGATTCTATGTTATATTTGTACAGTGCACAGCACAATGGGAATCAGTGTGATTCTGTTGTCACACCACCAATGCTAAGTCATAAATAAAGAAATCATATGTGTGTATACACTTATGTACATATATGTATTAAAAATAGAGAAAAAATGAATTAAAATTGTTTCATATCTGTCGTGGTTTAAACCCAACCAACCACGCAGCTCGTTCACTCACTCAACCCCCCTTTC
>NDXB01019370.1:17802-55128 GCA_002631895.1 Agapornis roseicollis
CACTACTGCTCAATAATAATCCTCCCTGGCAGAGCATGAGGCTCACAAAGTCCTTGGTCAGAATAAACATTACTTAGCAACAACTAAAAACATCGGTTTTATCAGTTTTGTTCCCAGGTTGAGTCAAAACACAGCTGCACCAGCTAATAAGAAGGAGAAAAACTGACTGCTATTACTGAACCCAGGACACATTTGAAGCATGTTTTCCCTGTTGCAGTGCTACTTTCCCTACTACAGTGTTGCATTTGCAAACCAAAAAGTTTATGGTATCCTAGGCTTTAGAATGAAAGGTATGAGTTCATGTTTTCAGTGCTGAAGTGCTGCTTTATTACTGCCTACTGCATCTCCATCATCTGTTTGTACTTAAACTTACCAATTATTTTCACTGTGTGGCTTTTACAGTGATACAATGAGGCTGAGTGGGATTGTCCCAGTCTTCTTAATTTCTTTTATAAAAATTACAGACTTTTAAACTCTCTTTCATATTTTAGTAATAGCCACTTCTGATGTAAGAAAAAAAGAGAGACTAGACTTTTAAGAATATTCCAAAGAAGCTATAAACCAGACTATCAGATTGCTGCTCACTTGAAATGATCATAGTGATAGGGTTGAAAAGGAAATTTGCATAACTCTTCAAACCGGAAGACACAAGACTGATAGCATTATATCAGATGTTATGCTGGAGGGTCTTGCATTTATTTTCCTACAGTTCTCTTTGGCCTGCTGGGTTAGTGGAGAATGAGAAGTGCTCCTGGACTCCTTTCTCTGGGTTCTGATTTTCTTTTCTCATGTTTGGGCTTTCAAGCATAAAAAATTTCAGCTGGAGAAAGGATACTTGAATTGATATGATTACTTGATGGTTCCAAAGTCTGCTCATTTAAGAGCATGATTTAGAGCTGAGAACTGTAATGGCACTAAATTTAAGCAGTCAGAAAATTCCTTTATTAAATATAAAGATAATGCTACATTGGGAGAGTTTAATTCCTGATGTTCTGGTGGACTGGTAATGGAAAAACTGAAACTGAGAATAAAACGATAAAGAAATGACTATACTTTCTCATATGAGCCAGCTAGCAGAGTTCTGTAGCCTTCCTCACACTTTATATCTGGACTTAAAATATTAACATACAAAATGTAGAAATAATCAAATATTCCATGTGCAAGATGGAATTTTTATGTCTGAGTATTTTCTGAGGGACATTTCTCTTTCTATTTAGTAGTGTAGATTAATTCCCTGGAAGATGCAGGAAAGAATGTGGAAACTGGTTAGCTGAAGAGAATTTAGAAAAGGAATGTGAAGAAGATGGATTGACAAGTAATGGAGGGGGTTGTGGTCCATGAGAATATAGTACCACTTCCCAGTGATTGTACCCTGAGGTTACCAAATACGTCTATGTTCCACATCCTCCCTTCACATGCATCACCCAGTTAACAGTGGGCTCTCTGGTCAAAAGATTAAATTCTCATTTAAGTTACATGAGCTTAATGCTAAGTTCCAGCTCTGAATGGTTTTGTGTAATATAGGAGAGGCAACTTCATTTGCTATGTAGGTGAAAATCCATTTGAATATTGTTTAAAATAGGAATGACTTGAGGAATAAAAAATCCCAACCTTAATTCCCCGAGGAAATTACTGGAACATCCAGTTTGATAAAGGAGCTTTTAATTTTTCTGCATTGGATGTCATCTTGCAAAATTACTGAGAAATTTGCTGCTGATGTTAGCAGAAACAGGTTCAATGCCTGGATGATTTCTTTATTAATTGATGTTAGTGTTAGGAATTATCTCCTTATTTTAGCTTGACTTCATTCTTTCTCTTGTGTTCTTTATCACAGTTTATGATAGCAAATAGGCTTGGAAGGGATTATTGAGTCTGTCCCTGTGCCACTTAAAACTGTTACCCATGTTCCATCTTTGTAATGATTGCTTAAATACCCCTTTCTGTCATCCTTATTTTCTAAGACTTACTTTCTGTATGGATGTATGAAATAGTTCTAAAGGAATGTGCAAACATATTAGGGGAAGTTTTTTTTTTTCTCCTCCTATCTCCCAGAAGCCAGCCTCACTTCTGGAGCAGGAGCATTATGATAATGTATCACAGGCTTGTTATATTAATTACTGTACGATATATCACAAGATGCTAAGGTCTTGTTCTACAATAAGACTACCAGTTGTAATGGCACCATAAGGAGATTTAATAGCATTCATGCAGAACCCACTTTGTCACCGCTTTGTAGTATATGAGATAACAGTTCAATAAATATTCTGGGCCAGCCTAGATGACTTGAACATTGAACATGAAATTTGAAATACTTCTTTGGTTTCTTGCCAAAGGTATTGGACACACAGAGCGCATTTACAACTCCTGCATGATGAGGATTTGGGTTTTGTTCCTTAGGCACATGGTTGTGTTGTTACATTAGTTTCAAGTTGACCTCCAATTATTTTGGTGTAATTATTACCTTTGTTAGAGGCAGGTTTTAAACCAACACATGTGGCCATTTATTCCTCATAGGATATGATTAGAGTCATTATTAAAATCACTGGAATATGTTACAAACTAAGTATTCCGACTTCAAAAGGAATTGCACATTTATGCAATTCTGTAATGTTTTCTTAAAGCCAAGCTAAGATGATTCCACATGACAGCAGTCTTAATGAGGCTCGATAAACAGTGCAGTTTGTAACCTCAGGCTAACTGCTAAGCAGAAGCTAAGAGCAGAGCTACAACTTTAGTGAACCCATTACTGTGAAAGATGCTGGATCCTAGAGCAGCCTGAGTCACCCCTTGTACAAGAAATGAAGCTCCAATAAATACAAATGAATATCCAAGATGACGGGTGACAACTTTACGCATACGTGATTTCCTCTGATTTGACAGTGCCTTGATATGGTCTTAAGGCATGTGGCTTCCTAGCAGTCACTTACATTTTTAGCCTTGAAACTTCTGGTTTACTTGCAGACATTAACATTTGGGCCTGTGGTTTTGTAGAAGTATTTAAAATTTACTTTGCTTACTTTTTTGGGGCCTGATTTTCAGAGCTATTCAAGATCTGGAACAACCCCTATAAACTGTCACGATAGCCAACAACATTGTAATGCATGCATTTTTTTCTGCAAAGTTATGCTTATTTTTATTAAACTCTTCTGAAGGTGGATTGATAGAGGAGCTTGCATGGGTGTGAAATGTCTTCAGTCTCTTGATTACAATAAATTAGTCTTAAGCTGCTTATGGCAAACCCTACTGCAAACCCATTCATTCCCTTAAGTTGAGAACAAAGCAAATTACTCTGTCTTGATTCTTCTTTTTGCTAGTGTTTTAATTTTTCTTACCCACTTTTTAAGAACAGTTTTTTTAATAAGGAACCCTGAATTTGTTCTTCATTTGGAGACTTTGGTACGTCTGCAAAGAAGCATTATAATCAGTTGCTGGAATCAGGTATAATATTAGCACATGTTAAAACAAGCTCTCTTCTCTAACATTAATGTAGCAACTAATAGAAATAAACTGTTTAACGTTCTGCAGTATTCCAGCTTCTGCAGTGTTGTGGGTAGAACTCAGTAGCAATACTGAATTATCATAAATTTACCACGTCACTACCTGTTGAGGCATGGGATAGGATTATCAAGTCCTTCCTGTTCTTGTTTTGCACAGATAAAAATTTGAGTATGTTGAAATTCTCAGCCTTAAACCACCTTGTGTTTTCCAGCAGGAGAGAAAGTACTCAGGGATTTTGAACCCAGCACAACTTGAGGCCAGTGTAAATCAAGCAGTCACAAGCTTCCAGCCATGGGTTGTTTCCTGCCCTTGGGGCTGAACTCAGCCCGTCTCCTCCCACAAGCACATCCACTGGTGTGGAGCCCCATGAGGGTTCTCCAGAGACTCACTGCATCCCCTGTGAACAAGGTGATGAAGTAGTGGTTAAAAGACCGTTAGAGGCAATGTAACTCCTATTTTAAGGTGTTAATGCTGTCTTAGTCTTTATGAAAATACTCCTAAAGGGTCTCTGGAAATACAGTATAAATGGATCTAGGGACTGAAAAGAGCAGGAAAGAGCAGAGCTGTGTTATTTAAGCTTGAAGAGAAAAGAAATGCTGAACCAATTCTGTGGCTGTTTCTGTGCATCAAAGGTATAGAGCAAATTAAACAGGACAGGTGGTGGCACAGGATAAAAACAAAATGGTATTGTACAAGAAAATAGGCAGAGAGTTGTTTATATTGATAGGAATATTATAGAATGTGCTGGACTGTTTATTCAGATCTTGAGGTAACCTTATCAAAACCCCTTAAGTCTGAGCAGTTAATCATGTGTGCTAATGTTGTGATTCTTAAATATGTTTTACCTGTCAGTTTTGCAAAGTTGCTGAATCACACTTTAAGTGGTTAACACTGAAAACCAGGCTGGTAACAGGTTTACCATTTACACTTTTGATCTTCAGCCTAGTAAGAAGGCAGAGGAAGATGTTAAAATAACATTGAGCTAGTGCAAAGATTATGCAATCAGATGCTGTTCCCTATTTAGTACAGTTAGATTACAGCAACAGCAAAGCATAAGTTGTCATCTGCTGACATTTCATTCTGTGGAAAACAGGAAAAATGCACTGTTGGAAAGTGATATTAGAATCACTAGGGATTTGCAGAGATACAAAGACACAGATAAACACAACAAAAATCAATATGGTTAGTGTCCTGGGCTCTATCACCACTTCATAAAATGATAGAGTTTGTATTTACAGTTGTGAATGATGTCCCAAACTAAGGGTGTCACTGCAAGAGGTGGTCTGGTGACCACTTAACAGCATCACTCAGACTGTGAAGGGACAAACCTTCACAGGTTTTATTAATCACTGGAGGAGGGGAAATGAATTATAGTATTTTTCCTTAGAAGGCATCATACATTTCATTGAGGAAGATTTTCTTGGAGTAAGGCCATATAAGTAAGACCACAAGGTCTCTAGTTGCTAAACCATGAATGAGTTAGTAAGAATGTGCATCGGTATTGCCATGACTTTTGAAATGTCTGTAGTCACCTCTGTCAGGCAGATGTGATGCTATGGCTTGTTCAGCTTCTTGCAGTGAAGCATCTGAACCATTGTTAGGCCTGAACTTTGAATAATATGGTATTCTAAAGAAATTAGCACCTGAATCCTTTTCCAGTGTTGCTGTTTCTGCACTCAGGAGTATGTGTTTGCTGACTTTGGGAAGCGAACAGGGCAGCTGTGCAGAACTCCAGAATTTTAGTTTCATGTTACAAATCACTGGTTTATTGATTGAATCAGAATTGATTGTTGTTTGCCATCTCTGTAAAAGCTTTAAAAGACAAAAAGCTAAAATGGACTATAAATCCAGAATGTAATCTCTTATGATGCATACGTCTGTAGGCTCTGAGGCCAGTTTTCCTGGAGGTATCCCATGGGAAGTCAAGGATCACTCCAATTTGCCTGTTATCCCTTGTGATGTATTCTTGCCACTGTGATAATAAATCAAGAGATGAAGTAATTTTGGTTTGAGTGGAGATGGATGAGGCCTGTGCCAAACCGCAGCCATTTTCCTGTGGTGGAAGGAGAGCTTTCATCCCCCTCTTGTCCCCCTCTCTCTCCTCTATTAGTATTTCCTGTGTTTGTGTTGCTTTGGATAGATTTTGGGAGGGTAAACTGTAAACTGTACTGGCTGGGCTCTCATCACATTGCACATGTGATCATGGCCATCCATGTGTGAAGCCCCTCTGCTTTCTGCCAAATGAGGGGTGAGCCTCCCTGATACACTCCTCCTTGAGCAAACAAGGCACTGCTGGGGCAGATTGGCAGTACAGGGAATGAAGGACAAGGACCTGTGGCTGTTGATATACTTACTGATTGTCTAGAGAGTCTCAAGCTCTCTTCTATGTAACTTCAGTTATAAAAAATTACATTCTAAGTTCCTAACTGCGGTCAGGTTTTTATGAGTGGTGTAATTCTTGTGATCAAAGCAAAAGCTTCAGTGTTGCAAAATACTATACAAGCATCAGTGAAGTGTTCCCATGTCTGTTGAAGCTTCTCTCGCATTCTGAATCTCAGAGAAATAACACCCTTTGTTTTTTCTGCTCAAATTAGATTTGCTGTTGGATACTCCTTTTAGAAGAAAATTCAGATATGAAAGCCTGGGGGCAGTAATAATCTGGAAAAAAAGTGTTTGCTATCAGTTTGTTTTGACTTTGTTGTTCTGGTTAGGAGGACTTCATTTGGCCTGAACAGCTATCCTGGACTACTGCAAACATGTGACTGGTCAAATATGAATAATATTTGATTAAACTGTCACTTGAGTCATTGTTGTCATAATTATTTTGATGACATGCTCAAAACGATTGTTACATAGTACAGCTATTGTTGTCCTGCTTTCATGCCCTTTTCCAAACTAAGAAGGTTTATTTATTTAGATCTTGATTTATACATGCAGTATATGACAGAAAGCTTTCAATCCTAGGTAAAGACAGAACTTCAGAATGATATCAGATGCTTAGAAGTCTTTTTAACTTTAGAGGTTTCTTTTTAACCAGAGGGTGAAAGATGCTCACAAGGAAGGTTAGACTGCAAGAGACCTAAACTCAGAAGATTATACCAATAGGTATAAGGCCCAAAGTGCTCAAGTAAGTCAACACTGCCCTGTTACAAACAAGCACAATTTCAGTTTGAGCTCAGAGAACCTTGTCTGTAGAGTTTGGGCTTAATTTAAATTTACTTTTAGAGCACTGGTGGGAAGGCTGATTTTATTCATTGATGGCAATGGCTTCATCAGAGACACTGAGTCTGGTCATCAATTGTTAATTAAATTTCTAATTATTTCTAATAAGAATATAAAAAAGAAAAACGTCATAATAAAACCCCTGTCATATTTTATTAGGAAGTTCACTCTGTAATTTTCATGTTTCTGCAAACACAGTAAAAATGTCACTTCAAATTAGATTGTACTTTATTGATGGAGTGCTGAGGAAAGGAACCATTACCTCCTTTTAACACTACTGTCTTAACCTGTATCACAATGTCTTGGTAAGCATTTCTCCTGCAGCTAAAGCAAAGCCTGAGAGGACTGGTCTCTACTGGGAGAGCCTGGAAATGTAACCCATGAAAATTTGTGACTAAATCAGTACAAGATTGATTAGCCCAAATGCTTACGTATGATGTTTCACACATAGAAATCTCTGTCGTGCAGCTTTGGTGCTGTGTTTGCTTTCTCTGCCCGAGTGCTGCGGTGAGACAGAGCCGTGCTGGGAGCCTCGCAGCCCGTGTTGAAAGGGGCAGACATCCCCGCTGTCGGCGCTCTCAGCAGCAGAGGCAGTTGCTGCTTCTGCCTCTGCGGGCGGGGGAAGGTCCTTTTACGCTGCCCTGGTGAGCCAGCCCCTGCAAGGAGAGGAGAAGGAGCCGGTGCTGGGGGATGGAGGCATCAGTAACTCAGACAGCCTGTGGCTCTGTGAGCAAACCTGCTTGTCAGAGCCGTGCAGAGCTCCACCTGAGGAGTGCTGTATGAGATGGTGTTCCACCAAACTCTGAGATAAAGAACAGGGAACAAGTATGATCGTTCCTCCCTCTTCCCATCTGAATCTGAGGTACTTGCCAGCTAGAGGATCTGAAGAAAAAGGAGAAAATGACACAAAATAATGTAGCAGTTAACATCTTGCATCCTAAAATGTGTAGAACCAGACCATCCTCTGAAGTGATCCAGTGAAGAGTTGAATTCATTTAGCTTTGAAGGAGGGCTGAAACTTTTGATACTTCTGTTTGTGTTTTTAAATCTAATCTGTGGTGTTCATCGAGGACTCATCTCTGACAGGCAGCAAAGGAGCAGCGGTGACCTGGCGAGAGGAGGGGGCGGGTTAACACACAGTGCTTTTGCTGCTGCTTACTTCTCTGCTGACTATCCATGAAGCTGTCATTTGTAATGCAAAAGGGAGGGTGAGAATACTCTGCTGCCTGCATAGCTCAGCCTCCGACAAGAAGAGTGGCCCTGAAAATGGCATTGAAATGGCGTTGGCATCACCTGAAGACAAGATGTACAATGACATTACAACAGTTAAAGGAAATAAAGGAGTATTTATGGGTGAGGGCAGTATTTCTAGTATCACTAATGATCACTGCTAGAGCTCCTGAGGTGTGTGTCCGTTTGATGGAAGGTGGAAGAGGAAGAGGGTACTGGAGACAAAGCTGACCCTGACAAACTCAGAAACAAGGGCAGTTACAGCAGTCAGCTAATGAGCAGCAGAAACAATAGAAGTGATACGAACTGTGTGGCAGGTTCACAGTTACAGTGCTGCCTTTGTTGCTGCTGTTTCCCAATAGTCGGAGGCACAGTTAGATAGCTGTGCCCTTCTCCAGCATCCTCCACATTAGCAAAAGCCCAAACTGCCTCATTCCTGTGTGAGCATCGCTTGGACAGAAATGGGCTTGTGGGAGAAAGCAAAGCCAATTAGCTAGTAAGGTGAAACAGTGTCACTTATAACATAAATTATAGGACATCAGCTGTTCTCAGCAATTCTGCAGATACCTGCACTGGCTCCTGTTATTAAAAATGTGTTGTATATGCAGATTTGGATTTTAGAAGATGAAAAACAAGCAGTGATACAGGAGCAGCTGCAGCTGTGGCAGGAAATGTAAGTAATTTCATGAATACAATATATTGTTTGTTTTTAATCGTGTCTTTTGATCATAGGAAGGGAAAGAAGAATTTGCAAAGTTGAGAAGTTGAAGACAGTGCAGTGGAGCTTAGCGTTTCCCACTGTACCTTTTGTAAACGATATTGAATATCCTGTTAAAGTGGATACACTTAAATATGTTACTTAGACCTATTCCATGGATATAGAAAGGACAGGGGAACTCTTTTTGGAACAAGCTTGGAGTTTTAGTGTTTTCACTGTCAACTCTTTAGTACTTTTCACGGCCCCAACTGTCAAGTTGTTAGTTTTGTTTGGTTTTTTCTTTTTTTTCTTTGTGTGTGTGTTTGGTTTTGTTCTTTTCTCTCCAGCAGTAGCCTAAAAATAATCTGAACTCTTGTGGTTCAATATACAGATGCATGGTTCAGACACATGGTAATATAATTGAGTAAAAGCTCTGCATGTGTTCTGTCAGGAATGTGTTAAGGTACTTAATGACTGTCTTTGCATGCTGCTAATTTGGACTGGTATTTTTAGTTGTATTCCCAGTGGGAATGGGACTGAGATTTTGGCAGCATTTCACAGACAGCTTTGATAGCTGACTCCCAGGGAAGGGGGGACTGTGGAGCCATCCCACCATTAAGGTTGATGCCTGCTTTATTCTGATAAACCCAGTTTTGAATTAATTAAAATTTCCAGGAATAAAACCTCCTAAAACTGCACATCCTGTTCTTTCCAGTGAGACATTTGACATTTTTTTTTTCCCTGGAAGTTCAAGGGAAGGGATTCTGGATGCATGTTAAAGCTGTATTTATATAATTTACCATGTCCTACCAACCTTAACCTGCAAATTCTTGATTGGTGTTACCTTGGTAGTTCTATTGGAAGATTGTGGTGTTTTTCTCCATCTCTTCTCTTCCTGATTTTATACCAGCAGGTTGGGAAATACGAGTGAAGTACTTTACACAGCTTGTAATAGACTATGTGATAGACATAATGAAAATCTGCAGAGATGTTCAACCAAGAGCTCTTCAGATAAATTACATAAAGAAGAAGGAGACTCAAAAGGATTTTTTTGTTTTAATTTTCGGGTTTATTTTACTTACTAAGACTGCATTGCAATAAACTGTTTGCATATTTAAATGTCACATAAAGAATAATTCTACAGACTAATGATACTAATAATCTGTGATAAAAGAATAATTTGTGACACCAGAAATCATAACTTTGTGAAACTTAATGTCTGTAGCGCTAAAAGAACCCTCTATTTTTGGAGAAGGACTTTTTACAAGGGCATGTAGTGACAGAACATGGGGGGATGGCTTTAAACTGACAGAGAGTAGATTCAAAGGAGGTATTAGGAAGAAATTCTTCACTATGAGGGTGCTGAGGTGCTGGCACAGGTTGCCCAGAGAAGCTGTGGCTGCCCCATCCCTGGCACTGTCCAAGGCTGGGTTGGAAGGAGCTCGGAGCAACCTGGTCTAGTGGAAGGTGTCCCTCCCTGCCCATGGCAGGGGGTTGGAACTGGATGAGCTTTAAGGTTCCCTCCAACCGAAACCATTATGTGATTCTCTAATATTCATAATCAGAATTACTATTCTGTGAAGGGTAGCGAAATAGTCCTGTTGGGCATGCAGGGATTCATTGTGAGCAGTTCTCAGCATTTCTAAGGACTGTCTTTGCCCTTTTAATAATATTTGTGTTTTAGAGGGCCCTTGTGGTTGGTGCTGCTGGAGGCCTGCAGAGTGCTTAGTTTGTACACCGAGGATTGAGAGGGACTGCTCTGCTGTATTGGTAGTGGATTGCAAGGGACATAAAGAAAAGATGCCTGTGTTATTTTGAAAAGTACATGTTGCTGCTTTTAATTTTTACTATGTTTTTGTTTTTCAAGGAAGCAATTTGTATTGGTAACCCTGAGGATATTCAATTTTTAACCACGATTTCAGGAGTAGTTTTTACTATTACTGGAATATCTTTGTAATTGCATTGTTTTGGGTGTGAATGTTCAGGGAATTAAGATACCCCCAAAATTGAGCACTACATTGGTTTTTCTCCAGTAGTCTGTCATAAAAAACTCTACTGCATCTCTGCTTGACACTGTGGTTTGCATATTACCCTGTTTCCAGGATCTCATGGCTTTTGTTTCCAAGAAGTGCCAGGGTTTGAAGCAGGTGTGTGGTACAGAGGAACTACAGCAATACGGGATAAGGCATTCTTTGGGCTGCAGGGGGGCAGAGTGCAGAGACAGCAGCAGAGACCTGGGAGGCATTGAGCTAGATCACAGGTAGGTCCTGAAGTTCTTCACATTGCTCTTTGCTGGTCTCTGGCCAAAAATATTTTCTGGAACTAAAAGCACCGGCACCTTGCTTTGGACTGTGCTAAATCCTCCTGTGCTCAGTGCATCTTTCTGTTGATGAAAGCGGAGCAGGTTCTGCTTGGTGAACAAAACAGGCTCTTTTGCGCAGGAGGATATGGAGGCATTCTAAATGTCAGAATGTGCTGGCATAATATTGGGAAGCATGCAGGCTGTTACCAGAGATTGGGTGTTCTTGAAGAACATGGGAGGTAAGAGGAGAGTGGCATAGAGTAGGGCTCTCCTGGGGGCCATGTGACAGCAACATGCACACATTGTCTATAAAACAGTGAATTTCCTCAGTATAAGTGCCCTTTATTTGGACTGGTTTTTGCTGTCATTTTACATAAAGCGAGTTTATATTGATGCTGTGGATAATGAGAGTCACCAGGCTTGACAACACCACTAATTTCTTTCCCTTGTCTCTAGTATAGGCAGATTTCTAACAATACTGTATAGCAGTGCTTGATCTTGGAAAACGATGGTGTATGTGATCTAGTGGCAACAACTGAGCACAAGTCCAGCACCAGCAGGGAGGGGAGAAAGGACAGGCCAGCATGGCAGCCATCCCCATGTGAACAGGCTGTGGGGAGGCCAGCAATGGCAGCCGTCCCCATGTGAACAGGGCTGCTGATGGTGGCCCTGAGTCTGGTAGTGACTGCCAGACTGATGGTGGTGGCGCACATCTGAGGGCAGACTGGGAGGCTGGCATGCAGGCAGACGGGGATCTGGATCAGTGTGTGCAAAGGCAGGCACAGGCATGGCAGCAGTGCCACTGCAACACTGGTCACCTGCACTGGGTATGATACCCCTCCAAGAAATTACTGCATAGTTTGATTTCTCTTACTGTCAGGAAATTTCATCTTTTTAAGGCTTTGTTCATCTAAGCTCTTTTTAAAGCTACTGAATCTTACATTTTCGTTTGCAAGACTGGAAAGTAATTTTCCTCTAAGCGTTTTCCATGTGTAATCACATAAATTCAGTGACAATTCACCTTTCGTCCTTTCCTTATGAGCTGAGTAGACTGAACTTCTTTAATTTAGCATTGCAAGGCTTATTTTTCAGCCACAGGGTTACTTTTGTTCTCCTTCAAAGTTTTCAGGAAGTAAGTGGAAATAATAAACTTTATGATCAGAAATGTCATTCTAATCTGGTAGGGCTTTAATTCAATCATATAGGAAAATGGAAAAATTTAACTTATTTTTAACCTAGCATTGGACCTAGCATTGGAGAAGGCAGGCTTGGCTATAGATAACCAAGTTTGTTTTTTTCCAAGTCAAGATCTTTCATGCTTACTTGAAAATATGTAATCTTAAACAATAAAAATAGAAGACTGAAATTCCAGGCTTTTTTTTTTAAAAAAAACCATATTGACTGGCATTAATTAGGTTTCTTGCGTCTAATTATTGGTAAATCATTATGATGGCAACAGCAAAGAAGAACCTTAGAGGCCTTGCACTTTTCTGTGGGTGCTTATGATACCTGCAGGTAGCACTAAATGCTATCACATTATTAAAGATTTTGAGTTAGCTTTTGAATGTAAATATTTACAGCTAGTTTTAAAGTGTGTGTGGGAGAGGAGAAGGGGGCCTTTTATCCTGTGTCTCTCTAAAGCAGTGGTTTGTGTTTTTACATTGATTGTTGGAGAAAAATACTGGATTTGGCCTGGTTCAGTATGTTCATTCCTTTGCTAGAATTACTCTACGTGAAAAGACGATTTGGTGACTGAAAGAATTGCACAGTAAATTTACTATGAACAAGAAATGAGGTTTTCTTAATGCACTTGATGCCATTCAGCCATGCATCTTCCCAGATGTTATTTTCAGGATGGTTCTTGGGCACACCGACTGCCATGTGGATTGAGAGCTGTCTCACGGGCTGTCAGCAGAAAAAGTTGCTCATCTCTGCAGGGAGCTGGTGCCAAGCTGGGCTCTGCAGAGCCATTAATTCCAAACTCTTCCACCATCTGCTTTCAGGAAACAGAGAGGGGAACACCACTGACCTTCAGGGTGGTTTTGCCTGTGGCTATTAGATAGTATTCAGTAGTACTGAGCCCTGGTTGTGAGCTCTGCCTGTAGTCCCTTTGCCTCGCTCCATCTCATGCGGTGGCCCGGAAGGAGCCTGACCCATTAGAAACTTCATAACGCATTTCTTCTGAGTATTATAAAACTAATTAGAAAATGACAGAAGTGATAAATCAACCTTTTGTATAACCAGTGAGTAAGGATTCAAAAACAAATCAACGAATCCATCCAGGTGCTCTTAAAAAAAGGGAGCACATGTCCCAGCTGCCCAGCGACTCCTGTAGACTCAGGTGGCATTGCTTTGCTGTGATGGCATGTCTCTCCTTGTGTGGTGCAGATCTGCACTACCTAAATTCATATGGAGCTATATATTGGCAAGGAACATTGCCTGCTTGTGCATGACGTCCTTTGTTTCAGCAGCACTTACTCCCCATGTGTGGCACTGAACTGCTTGCTTGTGTCCCTAGGAGGGGTGACAGTCTCTGCTAGATCAGGCTGGCATTTTATTGGTATTTTATGTTTTCTGTAGTCAAGAGAGGTTGAAGGCTGGGAGGAGTAGCTAAAGGACTGGCATAAGAAATGATGTGGGATAAACATTAAGCTGGAAATTGGGAGAGTTTGCAACTCGAAGGTTTGCAGTTCCATGAGAGATTTTTTGAAGCCCCCAATACTCTTGCTAGAAGGCTGATCTGCTTTGAGGTGTGGGTGGCCAACCATATCTGCCTTCTGCCCACATCTCCTGGCCATGCAAATGAGTTGTGATGAAGATAAAATAGCTGCATTACATAAACCCAAATGCCCTTCCAGCTGGAGAAGAGGATGAAACTTAATGTTATCATTGTGGTGGTTTCAACAGCCTTTTTTTATTGGACACATAAGACTGTAAGCACAGGGAATGAAATGCATTTGAGACTCATGCACATCTGCACTGGCCTCTTGCACTTGTAGGATTTATTTTTGACTTCTTCCATTGTGCTTGGAGTGCTTAAAGTGTCATTTGCAAAATTAATCCTTGAAATGGAGGAAGAATACTCATTCCATTTGCAGAAATGGAGTAGGGACTAAAAACCTCATTCAGCAAATATTGCAGATGTCATTTTGTGCTAAAAAAAACCCTGGCAAAAATGTTAAGAATGGTTTTAGTCTGATTTTAAAGCCACATAAAATAATGGCCAGTGGACATTTGAAACTTCTGAATATTTTGAAAACAAAATATTCACATATTCCCACTCCTCTCTCTAGCTGCAATTGCTGCTGCACAGCAACATTTCCCCTTCTTAAATGCATTATCCCAGAGGTGCTACCACCACCACTGGTGGTACAGCCTTGGCCAGTGGTGCATGGGCCTTGGAGCGAGCTGGCATTGGCTCTGTCAGACAAGGGGAAGGTTCTAGCAGCTTCTCACAGAAGATGCCCCTGTAGTCCCCAACAACCAAAACCTTGCCATACACACCCAATAGATAATATATTTATTACTTTTTTAAAGTCACCTTTTATTATGTCAGGTGATGCTCAGCATCCAAATAGTGACCATCCCACCATAAAACTTCTAGTCAAAACTGGAAACATACTGTTAGTAAAATACATTATTTCTGCTGGAGTCTGCCATTAAATGATGCATTGGAAACAGTTTGATATCTGCTGTACAATAATATTATAGAAGGGAAGTAATAAGAGAGCATCCTTTCTTAGTGGCTGAGCAAGTTACTAGTGATAGAGTAAATGTCTCTGTGTGAAACAGCACTTTAATGTGGGATTTTTCTTTGGTCTTGTGTGAGAAGTGTTAATGAATAGCAATGAAGTTGCTTGCCGAATTGATCTTTTAACTAGCCTGTTCTGGAAGTAAAGGTGCTTTCTGCACATCACACATTTTACAAGAAGAGGAACTGTCTTTAAGTCTTCTTTGACCTCTTTTGTCCTCAGAGGGGTGTAAATGTGTACAACTAAAATTACTGCAACATGTTATTAATTTCTGATTTTCCTGCCTTGTCCCAGAGGCTGAGCTGCAGGGGCTGGGGCATCTGCTGCTGCTTTGCAGAAGGACAGAGCTAATCATTATATTGGTATTCAGTCTCTCCCTTGTGTAATTCTTGCACCTTCCTGTCTTTCCGTAGTCCTCGTGTAAATATTAATGTGCTGTCTTGTTTGAATTTAAAGACTGCTTTTTTTCCCCTTAAGACTAATTTTCTGTAATTCTTTATGTTATTATCTCTTTCTGAAAGATTTTCCTTGAAGCTATAAACTCAGTTTGGAGATATAGAACAAAACACTTTTTCTTCCTTGGCAGTGAAGACTAGAAATGGTTGTTTATTAAAATATTCAAACTTAGAATTCAGACAGTGATTCCTGTCTGTTCAGAAAATACTTGTTCCTCCTGTGAGGGTGGCTCCCAGTGGAATGTGATAGACTGGGTACTCATGCCAGTCTCATTTCTGGTGTGAGTACCCACTGGTATTGAGTACTTTGGCATTTAAAAAAAGCAATAGAAGTGAACAGTTTGGGCAAGATCATCTTGCAAGTGGGAAAGAACCTGGAAATTATCTGGAAGCTTCCACTGTTGTGGTACCCTCCTTATGAATACTTTCAGAGAGTTGTGTATTGTCACTTCTTTCATCCCTCATCACAGGCAAAAGCCTTTCACCCTACAAATCTCCCTTTGGTGCGCTGAGGAGCTGGATACTCAAGTGGCAGTAGCATCCAAGCCTTGGTTTAGGCATTAATCTCTTCCTTGCCAGCTGGCCACTGCCACAGAGCAAAGCAGGGGTGCTTTTCCCAGCTTCTCTTCCTCTCTTCTTTCTCCTCCTTCTCAACTCTGAAGGTTAGCACTCAGGCTGTGTGTGCAAAATCTATTTATGTTTTAGTATTTGTTTATTGTATTTTAGTCATTCTGAGCTGTCTGGAGGTGGGTAGTGTAAAAACAATTCTTGCATCCTTGTTAAGGTACTGATAATTTGGAGCCCATGCAGCACCACTGTAATTCTTACCAGGGGATCTCAGATGTCTCCTTCTCTCCATACACAGATGTCCGCTTTTCCTATAATAATGCATGATCCCTGGAAGAGATTAGACCGTAATTAAACTGAATAATTAGATTTGTTTTGTTTTCACTGACCTTTAGGGGTAAAATAGGTTGTAAATTACATTAGCTGTACTTGTGGGTTTGGGATTTACCTTGGTGTGGTTCTTTTTCCTGTGTTGTACTAAAAAACTCTAAGTTGCCATTAATAAGGCCCTATTTTCTGAGTGAAGAAATAAATACCACTTGACAGTTCACAAGCTAGCAGAAGCAGAAGAAGCCATCACTCTGGTAATGGGTGATGGCAGACTGGATGATCCTGACATAGTGTGCCTGACTTTCACACATAGAGTGTTGGTCCAGCTGTCATGGTTTCTACTGTCTGTGATGGCTGGGATCTAGCAACAGCAACATGAGTTTGAAACCCTTGTATTCAGGAGGTTCATGTATCTTCTGCCTATGTGGTGTTTAAATGGTTGCCAGGGAAAACAAAGACAGGGCTGTCTGGAGAGGAAGGGAATTAGAGACAAACTGGTTCACATTTTGTGAGTAGTGTGACACTGCAGCAACAGCAGCATGAATGGAAAGGTTGCTTATTTTTAGCTGTGTTACAGCAGTTTCCCACTCGTTTGTTATTCTGGATGTGAGCCTGCTAGCTGCAGGCTGCTGTACCTGTGTGGGCAGTAGGAATGCATGTAGAAAGAAAATGTACATTGGGAATAGAGCTGGAGAAGTTTTTAGCAAGAATGAGCTAAACTAGAGAAACTTATATCCCTACACTGGTTATGTATTTGTTTGAGTCTTTCTGTTATTAGCTCTAATGGTGTCTTTCCTGTATGGGATGATCATAGTCAGTCACCTTAGTTACTCCTTCCAATTTACATTGCTGCTGTGGGCAGTTTTCTGTTGTGCTGAGGAATAAAATCTCTTTATGCATCAGGAGCACTGGAAATTCAGTAAGAAATGGTTATTTCTTGTTCCTTCCATCTGTTGTGCTTCTCAAACCTGTAACTACACTGGAGGAATGTAGAAAGTGCAAATGATAGGCCCTATGATTCTTGGCAAAACTATCTGCAAAATACTACTGCATGGGGGGTGGATATTTCTGAAACTGCTACTGATGTGTCTACTTCTCATCAGGAAAAGTTTCTTTTTTCTCAAGAGTCTGATATAAGAAAAGAATATATGCAAACTTGCAGTGAGTGGTGGGATAGAAATCTATTAAAAGGCCAATTGCAACTGGATCTCCTACTAATTGGGACCAGCTGGATTTCTGTGATGTGCAAAGCAAAGTGTCTGAGCAATACTTGTCTCCAGAAGCTGAACTGCTGCTGATGTGCTAGGCTTGGGTTTCTTTTGTTCCCCTTCTGGACACTGGTTCTTTTTGTTAGCTAAGGACAACAGCTTTTAAACATTAATTCTCAGACTTGGGTTAAACTTAACAGCTTTTTATCCATTTGTAATTAAACTGGCTTTATGCACTGTGTCACATGGTAGGCTGGAACAGAAGGCTGTAACCAGCAAGAATGTGTTGAGTTGGGTTCTTTTCCCCTTGGGGAGACCCTTAAACATGAAACACTTGTAGGAGACACATGGTTACCAGCTCTGCACAGCATCACAGTTTCCCTTGTTCTCCAGGGACATGTTGGTTGGGAAAACCAATGAGTTACATGTGACATGTGCAGTTTGTAGGAGGAGAAATGCTGCATTAGTGCTATAAAATGCATGAATCACTGGCATTACAGAAATGAGAAGGGCAGCAGCAGAGGGCAGCAATATATATAGTTTCATATACCTCAGATCTCACATTTATGTAGCACAGACATATGCTCTGGATATAGATCCAAGGATGGAAAAGAGTCCATCTCCACTGCTGAATGGTGAAATGTGAAAATGCAGCCTGCATTTCTAAAGCATTGTTCTTAATTGTTGCCTGGGCCACATGGGAATTGTCAGAACAGCTACAGCCTTCTAACTAATAGCCTCCGAAGGAAGATCTATGTATGTTTGGTTTTAAGTTAATATGGTTTAAAAGAAGACCAAGAATCTGCTATGCTACATGCAAATAAAGAAGTTTTATGTCAATGTCTGGATGCTTTGTTCTAGCCGTGAAAGTGCCACACTGACACAGATCTAGAAATTACAAGTTGGGCTTTTTGAACAATAGCAATTTTCATTTTGCCTTTTGTTTCTGCTCTGTGCTGGAATAGATGTGTGTCCTTTAAAGCAGCATCACACAATGAAATTGTGTTAAAGTATCTGTTTTCAGATTGGAAAGATTTTCTTTTTATTTGGCATCTTCTCTTGGAAGTGACAAAAATGCACCACACAGAAACCTTTCCCTTGCAGTCGATACATCCCTGTGAAACATTTCAGCCTCGATAAAACAGCGTAATTCTGTGGGCAAAAGAACCACCAACATCCAAAACATTTTGTCAAGTTTTGACAAGATCTAGACTCTTTTCAGAGAAGTCTCAGAGTAAATGGATTAATTCAAGCTGTTTGATTCTCTTTTTGTTCTTAATAAGACTATTCTTCCATGAAGATATTTATACCATGGCTTGAGCTTTCTGGCACAATTTTGCTGGGTGCCCTTATCATTTGTCTTGTTCTAATTTGGCAATGGATGCTGGCAAAGTCTGTTTCCTCATGTTCCTCAGACTACATACAGACTTATGTATGAAAAAACAAACTGACAGAACTGTGCTTAGCTCAAATGCATGCTAGAAAGGGATACACATAACTCTTAGGTCAGGAGCTAGGGTTTATTAGCCCTCAGCCCAGCAGTTGGGCACATGAAGAGTTGTAAGCAGGCTTACCACCAATGATGAAGAGCACACAGGAATAATAATCACCTGAGATACTGTTAGTCCCTCCCGCTGCAAAAGATTTTTCTCTTCTATGCCTGTGATGCTTGCATCAAATTTGAATGTCATAATCTAGAAACATGGTTTTGAGAGTAATTATGTCAGCTTTGATCTGCAGTAAGCAAAGCCTACATTTAGTATTGATCAAGCAGAAGATGGTTTTAGGACTTTCAAATTTTATAAGAATAATAAGTTACCTGGCATCAGGTTGCAGGTACTTGATTTAGTGGAAGGCCACTGAGCCTACTCCTATCCCACATGCCTAAGGCATTCCTCTGATGGGACAGCTGTCACCTGTCCTTGTTTGTGAGCTTCCAGAAGATGGCATTTAACTGTCCAGCAAGTGTGAGCAGCAGCAAGGATTAGCTGAAATAGTTCTTGAGACTGAGAAACATCACTTGAGAATTGCAGTTCCTGAAGAGGGAAGCATGTCCCTGTCCTACCTATGGGCACTGTGGGTGGGAAAGGCTTGGGGGTGAAGCTTATTAGGCTGCTACATTCAAGCTCTTCTACACTTGTGTCTGTCTTGTTACTGTCCCATGGGCTAATTACTTTTCTAATTCCCACTCGCTAGAATCTATTGCCATCAGTGTGAAGTCTTGAAGGGATGCCTGAGAACATTAATTTGCAGGTCTCTGAGAAATCTGGCCTATTTCAATTTTAAAATGCCACCATTTATTTATGGTGGAAAGATTTCAGCTTTTTAAAAAGAATTATCATGAAGTGAGTTGTCATCTTTGCAAATTACAGCAGCAGTACATACCTTCACTATAGGCTGTTAATGTTTCTCACTTCATGGGACCCTTCTGGAACTGTGTAATACTTCTAGAAGGATAGAAGCAGTATCAAGCATGATGTTGCAGGAGAGGCTTGCTAGCAGAGGTGGATTCTAAGGAACAGAAGTGAATAATCTGTGTATGTGCAATTTTATTAGCCCTCCACCAGCAGGGAAAGGAATTTGTGACAGTCTGAATTGAATGAAGCATCTACCCACCCCTACTCTTTAGATCTGCTTGAACAGAGCTACTCTAACTTAGAGGTTTTAGCTATAGGTCTTAACATAGTCTGAAGAAGAGGACATAGGACAGATAAACTGAAGTGTGTGTTGGCATGTGAATGTAATTATATTTTCTTTATTCATTTACAGATGTTTCTGTCACAGTTTTTTTCCTACAATAAATATATGTGAGTGAATGTTTCTTGATTCCTCTTGGAAATTTGACATCCTTTAGGGATTATGGACATGACACACTGAGTGCTTCATCATGTTTTTGGTGATAGAATACATTAGCATATGCAGTCTATTGCACATGTTATAGTCAAAATTCTGTCTCTGCTAACATCCCTCCTATACTCACAGGAGCGCTGTGTGGTCACATGGATCCAACTGGTTAGGGCTCGTCAGATGAGAAGCAAACTGCTGCTTTAATAATGTTGTAGTGTCTTACTTCATACTGCTGCTCTGAGAGTACCGGGTGATAATGCATGAACAAACTTTCTGCATTGCTCAGCTTATTTAAAATCTGGTCTGATCCCTGGTGAGACCGCAGCTCAGCAGAGCAGGGAGATTTCAGAGAGATTTCAGAGGTGGCCATGGAGATGCTCAGAGGGCTGGAGCACTTCTCCTATGAAGACAGGCTGAGAAAGCTGGGCTTATTCAGCTCTGGGGAGACCTTAAAGCAGCCTTCCAGTACCTAAAGGGGCCTATACAAGAAATCTGGAGAGGGACTTTTTACAAGGGCATGCAGGGACAGGACAAGGGTGAATGGCTTTAAACAGAAAGAGGGTAGATTTAGTTTAGATATTAGGAAGAAAATTTTTACTGTAAGTGTAGTGAGGTGCTGGCACAGGGTGCCCAGAGGAGCAGTGGCTGCCCTATCCCTGGCAGTGTTCAAGGCCAGGTTGGACAGGGCTTTGAGCAACCTGGTCTAGTAGAAGGTGTCCCTGCTCTCTGCAGGGGGGTTGGAACTGAATGGTCTTCAGGTCCTTCCAACTGAAACCCTTCTATGGTTCTAAGTCATTACAAGTCATGGTCAAACTCCAGCAAGCTGATGTTCTCTTACCAGAACCAAACAAGCAGAAATGTGGAGCTAAATGTATTTTGGCAGTCAGGAATAAACCCAGCACTGAGCGCAGACCAGCTTACTGTGACAGAAGATGTCACATGGCTGTGTGGCATGCACATAACCCCACGGGCCAGGGCTCCAGCCTCCTTCGGCCGACCCTGCGCACGGCGTTGGGGTCGCATACCCGGCTGCCGAGCGGCGCAGCTCCCTCCGGCACCGGCTTCGGTGACACCGCTCCGCTGCGCTCCAGCAGGGGGCAGCCCCGCACCGCCGCCGCTAGGCTGGGCTCTACCAGCAGCCGCCCCGTACCTGGGTCTCACCAACCAGCGGGCCCCAGAAACCACCGGCATCGTCTTCCTCAACCTCCTCTTCCTCCTCCTCCTCCTCGGCGGTGCCGCTCTGCCGGCCGCGGAGGCGGGAGCGCAGCCCGCCCGTCTGGCTGCCCGCGGCAGCAGGGTGCGGTGCGGCGACGCAGGCGGAACCTTTCTCAGAGTCGCGGGGCCGTTAGCAAGAAGCAGCTCGTACAGTAACGGTGCCTCTGGGAAGGAGGTGGGATTTGCCCCCCTGGGTGCTTTGGGTAAGGGGTACTGCATTCTGCTCCAGCCCCCAAGCAGCTCTTGCAGTGCACGGAGCACTTAGTGATAGCACAGACAAGGGGCTGACCTGGGCTGCACTGCTCCCTGACTTTGTACCCCTTCGGTATTGACTGTCTGTGATTTTGCATAAATGCTGGGAATATGCGGGGCAAAAAAGTTGACCTTGGGATTGCAAAAAGCCTGTATTTTTGGATATGTAGCATGGATATCAGAAAGGAATGTTTCTCATAGGTCTCTTGATAAGAAATGGTATTTCCTTAAATTGCAATTAATTGAGCATATTTGTAATTGTGTGAAATTTTTGCACATTCTCTTTTCTTAAAGTGCAAACGTATTACTTTACTGAAACTGTTGTGTATATAGAATGTGTATAACGTTTTAGAAAAGTTGAAGTATATTCTGTATGTTCTGAGAGGTGGTAGTTGCTCCATCTCTAGAAGTGTTCCAGGCCAGACTGGATGGGGCTTTGGGTAACCTGCTCTAGTGGAAGATGTCCCTGCCTGTAGTACGGGGTTGGAACTGTATGGTCTTCAAAGTCCCTTCCAACTCAAGCTGTCTATGACTTTGTGATTCTGTCACCATGGGCACTGTCCTGTACAGCCAGCTCCACTGGATCCGCTTGCAGGGTATGGCCAAGCCCATCAGTAAAAGTGGTGGTGCCTCTGTGATAACATGTTCAGGAAAGGGCAAAAAATGCTGGAGGAGGTAGAAGAGTCAGGAGTAAAATTGAATCTGGGAAGGAAGAGAGGTTGGGGAAGGTGTTTTTATCTTTGTTTTTATTTCTCATTATCCTACTTTGCTATCAATTGGCAGTTAAATGAATTTCTAATTTTCTCAAGTCAAATCTGTTTTGCCTGTGGCAGTAATTGGTGTGCTATCTCCCTGTGCTTATCTTGAAACATGAGCTTTTGCATCTTGTTTTCTCCCCTATTTCCAGGTGAGGAAGGAGAGTAAGAGCGGCTGGGTGGGCACCTTGCAGGCAGCCAAGGTCAACCTGCTACACACAAACATTGCTTTGCTGAAGGTGCCATTGAGAAGACCAGAGTTTAAAAAAAAAAAGGTTTTGGAGGGTGTCATGCTTTAAGCCCAGCCGGCAACCCAGAACCACGCAGCTGCTCGCTCACTCCCCCACTTCCGCCTCCAGCTCCCAGAGGGATGGGGAGGAGAATCGAAGGAATGTAACTCCCACAGGTTGAGATAAGAGCAGTCCAGTAACTAAGGTATCACACAAATCACTGCTGCTGCCACCAATAATAATAATGATAAGAGAAATAGCAAGGGAAGAGAATACAACTGCTCACTACCCACTGACTGAGACCCAGCCCAACCTGAGCAGTGATCTGCCCTTCCAGGTAGCTGCCCCCAGTTCTACATCCTGGGCATGATATGCTGTGGTATGGAATACCTCTTTGGTTAGTTTGGGTCAGGTGTCCTGTCTCTGCATCCTCCCAGCTTCCCCTCCTCCCTGGCAGAGCATGAGACTCACTAAGTCCTTGGTCAAAGTAAACATTACTGAGCAACAACTAAAACCATCGGTGTTATCACATTGTTCTCAGGCTGAAAGTCTAAAACACAGCACTGCACCAGCTACTAAGGCTGAGAAAAATGACTGCTGCTGCTGAACCCAGGACAGAGGGGATCTCTGAGACTTAAAATATAAAACAAAACCTGATGTCTAGAATCATTTGTTTGTTTCTAGACTCAACACTGAGACTATAACTCTTGTTTTCATAGAAAGCATTAAACAAGTTTAATTTTCAGAATGAAGAAAAAGAGAAAGAAAACAAGTGTGTTCTTCATGGTGCATGTCCTGCTTATTATGATAGTCCTCTTAGGGCCAGTTTTAGAAACTTTTTCGTGACTTTGGCTCATTAGTTTTAAGTAAGCTGCTGTGTTTTATGGTCCATTGCTTAACTTGCCTCAAGAACTGACAAATACATCACTAAAACCAGGCACAATGTCCAATGCAAATAAAACTTGTCAGGCCAGAGCATCAGAGCTGATCTTTATATCAAGCGATAAAAACACACACAGTCACTTTGGACAAACAGTATTCCCATGCAGTTGGTTTGACTTGATGTAAAATATTTGTTTGGATGTGACAGCGACTCTAATGTATCCTGTACTTGCAGCTTTATATGACAGAAAATGGTGAGAAATTTCTCAGTTGCTAATATTGTGTTGTTGCTTTGTTTTCTCTGGCTTTAGTGTTCAGAAATAGTTTCCCATATACCCCTTGCAGGAACCTAAATAATGATTTAGTGACTGAGATGAATACAATAAGTATCTGCTCTGGTTACTTAACTGAGCATTTATAAGAAATGGTGCTGTTTAGAAAATCGCATGCATCATCAAAGTCAGGATTTATTTCCACATAATCCTATTACATTCCAGGCATTAAACTGTAAAAAAAACCCCATCCATAGTCTTCCATGTGGTTTGTTTGGTGCTTTGTTTTCTTTTGTTTTTTGTTTGGTTGTTTTTTTTTCCTCTGCATGCTATTTATATACAGTTAATTGAAGCTTTAGAAAAACAGATATATACACATATCAGCATATAGCTGCACAGAGCACCTGTGTGGACATTGGCTCTAGACTGCTAATTCTTGCTTTGTTTCATTACAGCTGTTTTCCTTTCCTGCCTACCTTCCTCCACTCTTCTTCCCTTTTTCAAAAAGCTAGGTTTTGACTCAGTGTTTCATTCTGAAAAAGGAAAATCCATGGAATACGTTACACTGAAAATCAAGAAGAATACAAACAATATCACAAGCTATTTCTTTAGATACTGGTGTTCTCACAGCTGCTAATGTTTATTTTGTCACCATTTGAGGAAAGTTCTGCTTTATGAGCATTTCTAACAAAAGCAATCTGTGCACAGTATCTGCTTGTATGAGCTCTGTGACTGAATCCAGAGAACTGCTCAGTGTTTGGCACACAGAGTTGCATTTGTTCACATCACACATTTTTGGGACCTTGCTCTGCTTTCAAATTTCCCTTGACTCCCCCCCTCATCAGTAGAGAGATTAAGTCATCCTCAGTCAGGTGAAGTCAAGGTAATCAATAGTCAGATGTTGTGACTGTCTCTTTACATGTAGATGTGGCACTTAGGGCATGATTTAATGGTGGACTTGGCAATGTTAGGTTTACAGTTAGACTTGATCTTTAAGATCTTTTCCAACCTAAATGAGTCTGATTCTATGATTCTGTTTTGCAACATTTGAACAAGTTCACAGTGCCTGAGCTATATACAGGCATGCTTTATAGGATATAAAAATATGTGTACATGACTTGCTAATGAAAAGTAGTTATCTCTAGAAGGATGTGAATTGCTAAAGTACAGGCTTGGTACTTGGACAGTGGAAAGCAATATACTTTTGACAGGGAATGAAGGGCTGGCCAACATAACAAGTGCTGCAGGAATTTATTAACTCGTACCCTTTTAAGACATTGAGGTGAAGAAGAAAATTAATAGCAGCTTGACCCATTTTTCTTTTCCTGAAAGATTCCTGAAGTAGAAGGAATTATTTATCTAAATCTATTTCTAAACAGAAATTAAGATAGTTTTCCCTAAGTGACTTAAACTCATTTCTAATCCCCTAACAACCTTAATCAACAAGTTTAAAATGTTGTTAAAAATCTATTTAAGGCTTATCACTTTGATCTTATTGCCATTAATCCAATGGCACGCTTAGTGAAATCAGTGCAAAGTAACTGTTCACATACACATAAGAGCATGCAAACAATATAAAAATGTGTTGCAGGGAATAGGTATTGTGTTGTTAAACAATACTGTATTTTTTTACACACAAGGCCCTTTAATGTTGCCTTGAAATTAATCAAAAGAGTCCATGAAAGAATAACCAGCCTAGAAGGTACCCACTGGTGCTCTTCTGCATGCCCTGACCCAGATTTCAAGGATCTGTGCATCCTCCAGGCCCTGCTCTCCTGTGCGTTTGTGCTTTTCTGCAGGCACTCTCCTATGATTGCCCCTGGGAGTAACCTTGTGCTCTGTGTTGTGGAGGGTAAGAGGAAGCATTAGCTGCAGTGAGGAAGAAAAAGTCACTATGGTGCCATCATACTGTCGGCATCACTGGGCAGTCCTGATCCCCACAGATATGTGGCTGCTGTCAAAAAGAGTGTGCCATCCTCAACCTTCTTCAGGGACCATGAACTTGTTCCTGTTGAATCTCTTCATGGTCTTGCCATCCTTGGTGACTGATGCTGATGCTATCCTGGCAGATCTCTGCCAAGCACTACTGGTGATACCCTTTTCTCCTGAAGGTGCTCTAAATGAGCAGAAGAGCACAGGTGAAGCTTCCCATGCTAAAATTGCATCCTTCCCAGCAGCTGGAGGCAGTTGGCATACTTGACCTGGCATGATGCTGCGTTACATATGTAAGAAATGAGCTGTGTGTCCTGCTAGTGTCAGTGACTTATGTCATGGTATGCTATATAAGAGCATTAGGGAACACAGCAGGATTGTGCAAGCTAAGCTGTCTGGATATGCTTTGATAGACTTGAAGTGATTTACACAGGTGTATTATGGTTCTTACAGCTTCTTGGTGGCAGCAGTGTGAAGGACTCTTTTTCTTGTTTTCCTTGGGCTGTTCTGAGCAGTCCCAGAGGCCACTACAAAGTACATTAGATAGTAGAAGAATTAGGTCTCGGTGACACTTGGGGAGGCACTGCAGCAGGCTGACACTGATGCTAAACTGATGGGCTCTCTGCTTCTAAGGTCTTCCTGACATATATTGGAGCTTTTTACTGTTTTACCTTCCTTAGCAACTAGGCATAATTCAAGCAAACTCGGCTGCCATAATAAGTCCTTCGTAGATTCTGCGTGCTCCTCAGAACTCGTGCCATTTAGAAATGAATGGGTTGTTATATTAATTTGCAGTGTCTCAGTATATTTCTCAATTACTGCTCTATTATTCTGGGTTTACTTTTAGCATACTTGTTTTAAAAGGAGATGAAATCATATCTATCTATCTATCTATCTAATATATATAATATATATATTTCTTGTTACCTCCTGCCCACCACTGTCCAAAGATCAAAAGAGGATTGAACTAATCCTTAGAGTTCACTAAAGATTTTGTCTAGTTTGTCATGTGCTGATGGCATGGCATGCATCTCTCTGGGGGCTGTCATTTGCCTTTGTTGTGACCAGAAACACTAGGAAAAAGGAACAATAAGTAAAATGGCTGTCAATCTACCTATGCTTGGAAAATGAACAATTTGAACACCCATTTAGCAACTGAAGGAAAAGCACTGTATTCTGCCCTGGAAAGGGTGAATCATGTATTCCCATGGTGACAGAAATGGCTCTTTGAAGCAGAAAATGTAAGCCTTTGGGTGCTCTTACACTGTGTAAGTTCAGCTGTAATAGTTTATTGACCAGCAGACAGAGCCACCCCAGGTATCTGCTTGAGGACTACAGAAGACTCCAGAATGCGTCATTGTTACCAGTGCTGGAACTCAAAGTCTTAGTAAAGATTTTTACCGTGTAACTCAAAGTTAACATTTTTTATTTCAAATGATGCTTTTCAAAGTCACCTTTATGTTCAAAGTATTTCATTCATTTGTATTTCTATAATTCATCATGAATAAGGAGTATTCTAAAGCCACAGTTTGCCATGTATGGAAAGTCATGTAGAGAAGTATTGTAAGAACTGAAGTCACTTTAACTTGGTTTTTTTTTTTAGCTATTTCAGCTACATCAACAATTCAGCAGAGATACAAACCTGAAAAGCTGGTGCAATGCCAGCTTCATGTGTCTGTACGCTGGTGGAAAACTTCCAAGAGGTTTTTCACATTTGCTTAGGCAAGTGGTTGCCAATCGGGATGGGTGGTTCCTGTACATAGCAAAGTTTTGGCATTAGAACTTTGTTTATTTAATCAGTGCGTACCAGAAACAGGCAGAGAGGGAAGGCAAAGCCGCCCAGAGGTGTGTCATGGCCTCTCTGTGAGGAGAGAGTAAGCAGGAACTCTTCAGTTTGAGAATGTGTATATATATATACACAAACATGAAGTCTGTAGAGCATCCATTAAATTTAGCTGTCAATAGGGTTGAAATTGTCACCCAGTGCTACAGGGACACACATGTTCTATTAGGGATACTTAGCAGAAGGAGGATTAGCCACAGGGTTAATTCTGATTCCAGCCTTATTATTAAATTAAAATGTTAATAATCAACATTATTGTTGTGTACAATTTCTAGCGGTTAGCTTAGTGTAGCAGTATGCTTAGTAATTATCATAGCTTTCAGTTAAACAGAATTTCTAGTAGTTAGTGTAGCTTTCGTACTGTTTAGAGTTTTTAGTTACCTGGGCCATCTGTGTAGTGGATCAAATTCTTAATAACCATTGTGTGACACAGTAATCATAACCTAGACTCCAGCTTTATCTAAACTGCCCAGAGTCTCTCCGTTTTGGAGGAAGGAGGCAATGGTGGGGGTGACCCAGATACCTGGGGATCACGGGTTTTGCTGTCCAGCAGCAGTTCTGGTCTGTGTCCCACTTAGAACTTGCAGCTGCTTGATTTTGTGGGTGATGTCTCATCAGAACATCCTGATGACATCCTTGGTGGGCAAATGGTCTTGTTGCAACACTGGCAACAGAGGTTGTCTTTTCTATAACAGGGGTCATCACATCCTGGTGACAACCATGTTGTTGAAGAGGGGAAGAGAGGAGGGGGTAGTGCACGATCAGTACTCTGTCTGACTTAGAAAATATATTGGTTATGCTAACCATATCACCAGGCTTAGGAACAGGGAGTAGCAGGCATAGAAACAGAGGAAGCTGTTTTTCATCCAAATTACCACAGGTTCCCATGGAGGCCAAAAGCATAACTAGATTGAAAAAGGGATCAAGCACAGTGGTCTGGATTTTATCTCTTTGATCTATTCAGAAAGTTCATAAGCTATCAATTTTCAGAGGGATAAATACAGATGGATATTTGCTGGTTTTCTTATGCTCTCTCTGTAAGCTCCAGTTTTTTGACTTGTCCTGCGAATGGGACTGAGGAATTAAAAAAGAGTTGTTCTGGCTAGTGTGGCAGTTCCTGTGCTGTCACAAGTATGCTGGGTATGCTGCAGGGGAAACTGTGTAAAACAAAACCAACCCCATTTGTTCTGCAGTTACAGACATATTTGCTAAGCTTGGTTGTGCCTAACTGTTTCTTTCTAAAGCACTGCATGGGATTAGGAAGGTCCATGTAATATTGATGAGCCCCTGCACTGATTGTGATGAGGAGCATAGGATAGCTGCTGGCTCTCTTTGACACCCTGATTTACAGGGACTTCCTGGAGTGAAGTGGCTACAAGAACAGCATTTTTGTAGCCATTACAAATGCTGGTGGAGGTTTGACTGCTCACCTGCAAATGCTGGGTCAAAAATAAAAAAGTAATAACAAACATGTATTTGCCTGCTGTGGGGTGTGTAGAATAACAAACTACCAGTCGCAGCACTGTTCATTATGTTTGGAAATAACCAGTTCCGTTGAAGATGTCAATGTAGTTAAATATTTTGCAAGTGGATAGTCAAAATTGCACATGTTCCTCTTTCTCACAGCAGTATGCGGGCCACGTGTTGCAGAGTTTGCGTAATGCAAGGCAGCAAGGTATGTAACTGTGCTGTTACGGAGCTTGCATGAAAATCAGCATTTTTGGTATTCAGGAAACTATGGATATCTGTGGAGTTTCTGAGAGCTTTTATGTGTAGTTGCTCTGGGTTTAGTTTGCAATCAAGTAAGGCATAGATCTAGAATGATTTGAGATAATCTGAAGGAGATTTACTGTAGCTGTCTGTAGTATCATTTACAGGAGTAATAATTATGTGGTTTCATAATGCTAGAAGTTACTTTTCCTCTGCATCATTTCCTAAACATTTTAATGTGTTTTCTTCAAAAATTATATTCAGCAGAGTAGCAAGCAGTAAAGCAGCTGTAATGTGCTCTTGTAAATGTTTGAAATTACGTGTTCACCACATGCCACGTATCATGGGAATTGAAGGAATAGCTGTTTCTGAAGTTACTAATGCCACTTAACCTCTGATTTAATGTGGAGAGAAGGAAAAGGAAAATTGCTGGTCCTGAAAAGGATATGAAGTTGTAAAAGAGCATCTTATGCTTTGGAAGAATTGGTTTTATAGCATATTTTTTCTCTTCTGTTGTGGCATTGAAAATATTGCTGTTCCAAATTGGTATCATCTCTACTTTAGAATGTTCTTTGTTTTGTTTTTTTTAATTAAAGATTTCAAAATTATAGAAAACACTATGGTTGAAGAGATAGTTTTAAAATAGCATTATTTCTAAGGCAGAACTGCTCAAGACTCTGGTTGCACAACTGCACATTAAGGCCAAGAGAAGAGTGGGATAACTCCTATCCTTTTGATTGCCAGTGGGGTGTTTTCCTTGGTGTGTCAGGTAGGATCTTACCCAAGTGGCTCTATGGATCAGACCGTTTAAATCAACTCTGGTCAGGGGAGCTGAGTGTTGTCAGGTTTTAGACCAGCCTGTGGGGAGATAAAATCTTTGCAATACTGGGTTGTTAAGGGCTTTTTTCTTTACTACTTTAAAGATAGTTTGCATATTATAATTTATGTAATGAACTCCTTGTAAAATTTCACTTAGTTCATGTGTCTGAATAGCTTTTGTATTACTTTTGTGCATGCACATTCAGATTACTAAAGTAAAATGAGGTCTCAGCACAAGTGCCATTAATTTTCAGTCCTGACCAGTGCTGTGAGCCTTTACATTTGTGGCTGTTCTGCAAAATTGGGCTATAAAAATTACCATGACTGTCTTCCATGCTTTACTTTTACTACAAGAAGAAGGAAAGCTAGAACCAGATAAAACTGTACCATTTTCCCCTTATTTTTCCTAATTTATAGTAAGAGATTGATTATCACAAGTTATCGTGTTAGTGCCCAAAGAAAATATTGGAAAATTCTGCTGTATTTTGTCTGTGTACAATGGCAATTTCAAATGCCTTTGTAACAACAGAGGTGGGGTTTTTTACTGATCCAGAACCTGTGTATCCACCATGAAAAAAATCTAAACACATTCAGTCACTTCTCTCAAAGCGGTCACAGTGGGTCCTGAACATGAAATGGTCACTCAGTGCTTTTGATCAGGGATGCATTCTTTGCATTTATGAGCAGGACACCTGTTCTATTGTTCTGGATTTATCCATCCAGACAGGACTGTCTCTACCAAGTATGTGACTGGGTGAAATCAACACAGAATATTAACTAGGAAGAAAACTTCAGCTTGGAGACAAGGATAAATTCCCAGCTGCATTAGAAGAGTGAGCACAGTGTCACTGAAGACTTCTAATGAGAAATTAATTCATTCTTATTCCATGTGCTCCCTGAGATGTGAAGCTCCCCAAAGCTCAGGACCTAATGCAGGCAGCACATTTTTGGAAGCCACATCTGCTTCCTGGTTGCCAGAATGTGCTGCAGGACTGCTGCCTGCCTGCTGTCAGTACCTTGCAGAGCTTTTTATAGCCAGCCATAGACTTGTGATGTGGTGTGAGACAGTCTGCTGACTGTAGACAGAGAAATATGCAAACTGGTCTATATGTCTGGGCTTTGCATAGACTGAAGAAGTGCCTCAGCAAACAAAGCAAAGTAGGAACTTTCAGCTCTATGCAAAAAAGGCTGTGATAAACTTCTTTTCTTCAAGATCTCTGTAAGAATTGCCTGAGTGTCCAGAAGAAGACAGGCAAAAGGAAATATCTTGTGATCCAGCAAGAGATGAAAGTTGAATTGAGGCAAAATGCTAAGGAGTGCTTGACCTTGCTTCACATCCTGGCTTATCTGTAGATTTTTTCCCATGATACCTATTCATTTAGGTTGTATGTGCCATTTAGCTATGCCATCAACAGTGATAGGGCTCAGGAGATGGCCTGTAAAGCAGCACACTCGCTGTCCTATACTCTGTATAAATGCAGTCTTCAAGACAAATGTCTGCAAATTCCAGACAGATTCATTCCTGTGACACTTGAAAAAGTCTTGACATCAACTCTATTGAGCATCTGCCTTATCATGTTGTCACCACAGCAGTACATTGCCTGTATGCTAAAAACCTGGCTGAGCAGAGGTGGTCCTGGCCAGGCCCTGCTTATTCATGAATCTTATAAGGAGCAGCTGAGAGATCTGGGATTGTTCAGGAGGCTCAGGGGATACCTTACCACTTTCTACAACTACCTGAAGGGAGGTTGTAGTGAGGTGGGTGTTGGTCACTTCTCCCAAGTAACAAGCAGTAAGACAAGAGGAGATGGCCTCAAGTTGCATCAGGGCAGGTTTAGACTGGATATTAGGAAATATTTCTTCCCCAAAAGGGTTGTGAAGCATTGGAACAGGCTCCTCAGGGAGATGGTTGAGCCACCATCCCTGGAAGTATTTAAAAGACACGTGGATGTGGTGCACAGGGACATGGTTTAGTGGTGGCTGTGGCCATGCTGGGTTGGACTTGATCTTAAAGGCGTTTTCCCACCTAAATGTTTCTGTGATTCTGTGATCAGCAGCTGTGTGTGAGCCTGCTGTTCTTCTGAAGCTCATAGAGCCCACAGCCATGCAGTTGGGTTGGATGAGTATGTTTTGAATGTCAGATGGGAACAGACTCAAGCAGAAGCTCTACCCTTATTGCATTTTAGGCCTAAGTCTGTCTTGGATCTCAGCTTTGACGTGTAAGATGGGGGTATTTATTTCTTGCCTTACAGCAAAGATGATAAAACCCTTTACTGATGATGAGGCTGTCTAAAAGGCAGATTAGTGGTGATTTTTATAAAATTTGGTACATAATGTATTGAAAAAATATTAAGGAATGAATATGTGTGTATTTGTACCACATCTGTGATAGGGCATGGACTCCACCATGTATAACAGAGAAAAAAGACATGTCACTGGACTTCATGTGTGGGAAGAACCTGTACCTGTCATAATTTATAAGAAACCTAAAGTGCGCACAGATGGAGGACTTGACAACTGACCTGATTAGAGAAGGGCTGACTTTAATGAGGCATGCTACAGCAAATTAACTAGTTTGTCCAAGCTAAAAGAGCTTCAGCTTACGGCTGGTGTTAAGGGGAAATATTTCTCTGTGATACTACTTAAAGCACAGCTTGGAAAATAGAGATACAAGCAAATAATGTAATAACAGTATCAATATTCTGTTCACACTTCTGCTACAGATAAGATATGTGCAGGTATCAATAGAGATGCAAAGACTGTAGTATTATTTAAATGTAAAATAGTGCTAATCCTGGTTTATATTTTCATTTTGGATGAGATTTTGTCAGCTCCCCAGATTCATCCACATTTCTGCTAGTAGAGACAGGTTGCAGTTAATTGTCCCTCTCTACCACAGGTCAAAAACCTTCCTCCAATTTTATTCAGTTTTTATCTTTCTGGCAATTGCTTTTTCAGTCGGCCATCATCTGACTTAAGCTCATCTTAGCATATGTAAATCCTTTCTTTTTGGCAATTGCAAATAGTTCCAGCAGATTGGTGTCCATGTGTTAAAATGGACAGTTAATTTGCAATCCTTTGGTTTCAGATGTCAGTAGATTTGTGGAATAAACAGCTCCATTCAGGAGAATTTTAGGTTGAGAATTTTTGGAGCACTAAGACTTGCTGTCAGGTTCTAGGCTCATAATGTTTTTTAACATAAGGTTTTGATAATATTTTAAAAATTAAAAATTTAAAATACCAAGCCAGGTAGTGCATGAACACAGTGTTAGACCAGTGTAATTTATTAAAGCAGAACAAGAAGTGTAGTATACAACAATAATCTACTAGTCCACAGTGACAACATCATAAGCTGATCAAGGGAAAATATATGGCTAGTATTTTAAATCAGTCTTCCTAAAGGAAATGATTTATTGAACTTGCCAGTAATGTAACCATCTCTTGGTCATAAATGGTAACATAAGATTGAGAGCTTATGGGATATTAACACCACTCATCATGCTGTAGTAATGAAATACTCTCAGTTGAGAAAAAAAAAATCCAGAAAGTCTAAAATTCCTGAGGCAGCCCTGACTCCTCCTGACTATGCTGTGCACCATGCAAACGCTCCCATCACAGAGGTAGGTATATCGGTTATCATACAGATTTCAGTGTACTGTCTAGAATTCAGAGCAAAGCAAAATGATTTCTGTGTGTATTTCTCCACGACAGTGAATCAAAGACAATTCTTAATCCTGTGTCTTGATCCTAAAAAAAATGATCGTTGTGAGCAGTGTGTGCCTCTGATGCTAGCATTTTTACTTTGGTCATGGGCAGACAATTCAAGTGGAAGCTAAAGGAGGTGGCTGGCTCATTGTATGGTAGGCACTGCCTCTTGGTCAGGTGTCAACTACCAGGTTGGTGTACAGCCAAGAAGAGTCCCTCTTAGAAAATAGTTTCCTTATTAGACAAAGTAATTCAAAATATTGTTGTCCCCTCTGCTGAAAAATATGAGTGTCTAAAGTCTGTTTCAGTGGAAAGGAAGATAAATTGAATTTAGCACAGATTATGAGAGCTCTGTGGTGAATTATCACATCTCAGCAGAAGAGGAGCAACTCCTTTGAATCATTGCTGCTGCTTTACAGGTGAACATTTGACCTCATCCTTATGCATGACATAGATTACTATGCTGAGAACGTTCTCTTTAGCCCTTTTATGAATTTCAGGAAACACATGCATTCTGTGTTGCTTGGGTGTGAAGAGGACCAGAACCTGGTTTGTATTGTCCATCCTCCAAAGTTGCTTAATCGTGTTAAAACCAGCACGCATACTGAGTTAAGTACCCCAAGTTCCAGCTTGTATGCTGTAAATCCCTGTAGAAGGTTTGCTCAAATTAAAGCAGCTTAAATATTCATATGACCTAGCTTTTTAGACTAATTACAGAGAAAATAAATTAAAATACATAATCAGATCCTTGCATGAAATACTGTAAGAAAGCTCTGCAAAAATTCCCCTGAGAAGAAAAAGTCAGGAAAGGTTTTACATAGTGCTTTCCAGTCGCTTTAATCTCGAGAAAAAGTTATTTTACTTATAGTGACAAAATTGTGCAAATTGTAACTAATTGCCCTCTGATTAATTTATCTTTACTCAGGGGAAGAGGAGATTTATCTTGCTTTGCTTTCCCTCCTTTTCTAGGGGACGGGAAAATAAGGTCTGTAGTAAGCCTCAGGGAGACCATCCAGTGATTAAAAACAATGGCCACTTCCACACGGCATAAAAATCATTTCTCTTTCTTACTCTTGGTGGGTTGTTGGGACTGTGCTGAGTACAATCCAGCAGAGACCAAGAGTAGCTGGTAGTAGATGGTAGAATACAACTTCCGTCCGCCCTTGATACCCAAGCAGGTTAAGCACAGGAACCAAAGACATTAGTGTATATATCACTGTGTGTGATAGATAAATTGAGCTCATCTAATTATATTGACAGGACTAAGAAACAACCTTTCTTTGAGTGATTTCAGGCATAATTACATCAAACCCATGGTGCTATCAGCCGTAGTTGTATGTCTGCTGTAAAACTGCAGTGCTGAAGTGCCACTTTTGAGGGTATCATGTCAAGGCAATCGATATCAGGTTTTCTAGTTGTTTAAACAGTGCAAGTTTCTTTATAAAACTCTCTGCTTTATATTTAAAAGATCTTTGTTAGCAAGTGGTATACATTGATAAAATGATGAAGGGAAAAGCCAAGTCACTTTGATTTTAATGTTCAACTGCTGCTTTCAGAAATGAATACATTAGCTATCACTTCACCTTCAAAGAACAGTATGTAAACCTTCCTGACATTTTTTCCCAACATCTTTCTTAGCTGCAGGTAATTTATAAACTTATAAACAAGTATGAGTCATCCTGCTTTCAAACTCTGACTCTTCTGCACTGAAAAAATAGTGCTAGGCACGAAAGGAAATTACTCTTCAAAGAGAAGCTGAAAATGTTTTTGGATTTATGCCGTCATCCACTACCTCAGCAAAGCCAAACTTGCGTGTGTGGATGCGTTAGATGCATTTTGCGTTCTCTGATGTTTGAAGCACGCCTATGTGTGAGCCAGTTGTAACAAAGATGCATGTACTTTGAGTAAGTTGGGCTGGGCTGAGCTCGTCATTTGATGTGGCCCTGGGGAAGCAGCTGATGACTTTGCTGTGCTTCCAGATAGGATGTGTGGTAGAGCTGACCTTCTGCAGAGGAAAGGAAAGGAGGAGGAGTTATCTTGCAGGTAAGTCAAGTCCTTAAGGCCACCTGTCACTCTTGGGAAGAAGCTGGAATTTTGCAGACCTGCAGTGCCAAGTGGTGTTGGATTTTCCCCTGTCTCCTCTCCTGCAGTTGTCCTGAGGCACCTGGGCCATTGGGAAACTATAGAAAATCATGCACTGTTGAAGCACGCTTTGGATGTAGGGATATGCTTTGTCTAAGAGCATCCTGACTGACATCCAAAACATGTTAAAAGATTTGTGCTCTGCAGTACTGTGCTACTAGCATCTAATTTGGGTTTGAGATTGTTAGATCGAGGTGTGTGTGGGAAAGGTAGCCAGCACGTATGGTATTAAGACTTTGTTTTTATAGGAGAAAATGCATGCAAGAATGTAAATTACCTGACCACTGAAATCTTCTGGCATTTGCTTTATTGCTAGATAAAGTATCTCTAGTTCAACACCTGAACTCTTCTGTTGCCATTTTCAAACCATACTTTGGAGTGTTTTTACATTTACTTTCCTATCGTTGATACTCATGTCGCATACTGTCAAACAGAATAAAGCTTGACTATATCAGATTTATTGGATGATCAGGTTATTGCAAAACACATTTCCCACAGTTGTTCTTTGGTTTACTTGCAATAAATATCAAGAAGAGTTTCAAAATCAGTGCATTTTGCTGTCCTTTGATATTCTCCTAAACACCACCAAGTGGTTTATGCAAATACTGTGTGCAGCAGTAGCTCATATGGGCTTTGAACTCCACAAGAAGCCAGTAAAATAAGCTGTCTTTAAGAGGTATCCCAGGGAGCCTAAAGGTTTGTGGCCAATCCACCCCGTGATGTGCAGAGGCTCACATACCGGGGCTTTCCCCCCTCCCTTTCTAGGTGAGTGTAGTAATTGGAAGCTACAAAATAAAATTGCAGTAGGGAAGAGGGTAAAGAAGACCTGACTGGGGAAACGTCGTTATTAGGAGCTGTTTCTCAAAACTTTGCAATTTTCCTAAACAGATCCTGAAAAACATGGCCAAAACCAAGAGCTACATTTGTCCAGAGTTATTTTTCTGCTTTTAACTGTGTATTAAACAAAATAAGTATAAAGATAAACCTGAGAGGTTTGGTTTTTTTTTCACCTCTAAGTGTACAATTATTTATATATTTTGTTTGTTTCCTAATATGTGAATTATGAATTATTTTTGCTAATTGACAGTAAACTAAGTGTCCCCAGATTGAGGCTGGTTTACCTGCAGCAGAGCTTGGTAGGTGTTTTCCCTGTCTTTATTTCTACCCACAGTAGAAATTCTTATTCTCATTCTTCCCATTTCCTCCGTGTCCCTTTGGGGAAGGATGAAGTGAGTAGCTGGGTGGGTGCTTGGCTGCCAGGCAGGATCAGCCACCACAGTAATCTGTTTCTTTACAGTTCTTCACACTTCCGTTCCCAGTATTTGTTACTGATTACCACTGCAAAGTCAATTATCATTGGATTTTTCCATATCAAACTTCCTTGCACCTTCTAGAAGCAATATAAGAACTGCAGTTAAGATGCATTTCCTTGCCTTTTTTTTTTTTTTTTTTTTTTTTTTT
>NDXB01019370.1:60396-107255 GCA_002631895.1 Agapornis roseicollis
TGTTTTAAAATTTGTTTTTTTTTTTTTTTTTGTTTTCCTTTACACTAAGGTTTGAAAGATACATCAGCTGAGGTGCATGACTACAGGTACAGTCTAGCTTTACCCACTGCCAAGCAGGCTTTGCTAATCTAAAATACTTCTTGTCCTGCAAGGCACAAGAGGATGCACAGGTACTAAACATGTGAGGACAGCATATATTTATACATCACAGAAATTTGTCAGCCATCATAGGTAGAAGGATGTGTATACTTATGTGGTATCCCTGTCTGCCCAAAGGAAAGGAAGGTGAGATCTGCTGTCTGGAAGAACTGCATGTTATTTATTGTCTTCTCAGAAGCTTTTGCAGTGATAACAGTTTATCGCTCCTGCCTTTCCTCAGAAGCGGTGGTGGAAGCTCCAGAAATTTCATAGTACCTGAATCCTCCTCCATGCTGCCATATGTATTCCCTTTTTGGCTGATTCCCAACTGTCCTTTTTGAGATGGGTGTTCTGGGGAGCTGGAGATCAGGGTGCAGGTGACAGCTTATCTGGTACTTACTGATGCCACTTCTAGTTAACAAAGAGCTGAGTTGAGGTGAAACAATGAGCACTGGGAATGAAATAAGACCCTGAGGAAGAAGGGATCGGCTTGGGTTGCACTGTTGGGGTCTTCCTTTCTGATCTGTGGAGTGAACAGGCTTGGGCTTGGGTATGCCAAAGTCCCTTTCTGCTGTGGGTGGTTTCTGTGACATGAAGCTTTTAGAGGAGCCTCTAAGGAGCTGGTGCTGCAGTGGGAATCTGTGGATCAAGTGTGATCCTGTGATCACAGGAAGAGAGAAGGTTAAAGAACAGTGTTAAGAAATACCACCTTTGTGAAAATGCTGTGCAGACAGTGTCAGCTTCTCAGCAGCAGTAAGTTACTAATAAATAGACTTGTCACAGCTCAGTTTTGCTACAAATGTGGCTTGGCAGGGAGTGAGGAGAGACCTGGTCTTCCAAAGGAAGCCCAGAAACCATATGCCATGTACCACATGCCAGCTTCCATCTCTGTATCCTGGACTCCCAGCTCAATTTGTGTTAATTACATAGACCACACATTCCCTGGCATAGATTTCCGTCAATAAAACCAAATTTGTTGTATCAGCCATTAGGCTTCAGTCAGAGAGAGTGTTTTCTGTGATTGCTGCAGAAGTCACTGTCCTGGTGAGCTGCCCTCACCTTGCGTGGCTGGTGGCTTCTGTTCTGTCCTTAGTTTCTCCCTTTCTGTTTGATGGTGGTTATGACTGTGGAAGATGAGCAGCACTGGCAGGTGCTGTAGGTGTGCAGCACTGGGAGGTTTTGCACAGGAGCCCTCCTGCTCTTGACCTGGTTTATTTCTGATATTGAGGAGCCCTGCTACATTAGCCCAGAAGCCTGCCTAACATGCTGAGCCACACAGCTGGAGGCATCACCACTGCCTGGCAAAGATGGGGGTGAAGTATGCACTCTGTTTATGAACAAACAAAACTTGAATCCCAGAATTTGGAGGATTAAAGATCGTGGATGCTGAAATCAGACTTGTTCAACTCAAAACATGAAAATTAACTGTTGCTTAGCTTTGGTTCTAAGCACTAACCTGCTCTAATTTCAACAGGTGTTTCTGGCTGTTCAGTGCTTCTGAGCATCAGGATGTTCCTTTAAACAGGAATATGGTTGTTTCACAGTATGCAGTGCAGTTCATGATCTGAAATAATAATTCCATTTTACTGCTCAGCATCTGATTGCATTGCCTTTCAAAGCAGAAAAATCTGCTGAAAAGAAACATTTGTGCTGCAAAGAACAGAAAAGGGAGACAACATGTACGTTTTTGGTGATCTGATCTAAATGTTCCTTCTAAATGTACAGAAAATGTCACTGTAAATAGGGAAGAAATATTGTATGTCACTGTGTAACTACTTCTAATCTACTGAAGTTGGAAAATACCCACTAAGCTGGTATACTTGATAAAGCTTTGCTTTCCCAAGCAGCATGGATACTCCATGTACACTAGTTTTCCTGATAGGTTGATGCTAAAACTGTTGCTAAGACAAAAATTAATTGGATTGCCCATGCCATGGATATCACAGCACATCCTTTTTTTTTTTTTTTTCTTATTTGCTTATTTGTTCTTCTGAACTCCTACATGGAATTTTATTTCCTGGCACACAAGTCCCTGCAGCTGGAACATCTGAAATTGAGTACAATGGGTTCACTGCATGTTTCAAAGAAAGGTGATCCACACATTTGGTGGGTTTAGGGAAGCAGAGGCATGTGAAGGATTAGTGGCAAGCATGGAGAAATGAACCTGTAGCTTTTCAGCTGGGAGGGCTCTGACCAGTGATGCAAAAACTGCCCTAGTGGGGAGCTGAGTTTAAGCCTGAATACTGGAGAGAGGTGATTGCCATATCAGTTTGCTGATGTGTCTGCATTCATCAGTAGACTTCACATTTCTAGACATTCACTTCTGCCTGAATGTGTTCTTTCAGTTATGACATGTGTTTTAATGTCTATACCCTCATGTACTTTTAACATTAAGAGAGAACAAGAAAAATTGCAATGAGACTTTTTCTAGAGAAGACACCAAGCAGTTCAGTGTTGGGTTTGTAGGCAGTGCTGCTTAGAAAACACCAAACTGAAAATACTGTAGCATGAGTGGGGTGTTTTGTTTTATTTTGCTTTGGGCTTTTTGTTTGTTTGTTTGTTTGTTTGTTTTTAATAGCTATTCCTTGTTTGGATACTTTTTTTGTAACATATTTTATGTAAGTCAAAGAAGGATGTTAGCAACCCACTTTAGGAAATGAGCCTTTCTAACGGTGCACTTCTGTTTCATAAATTGCAAGATGGAGAAATTTGATCTGATGGATTTTGAGGTGGAAGTGAAGAAGAGCAATGGACAGGGCCTGTATTGGTTATAAGGTGGTCTATGTATTCTCCTTGAAAGTACAGAAAGAAAGAAACCATTAGAGAAGAACAAAACTGCATTAATAATCTTTTATAATTGCATAAGTGTTAACACCATGGACTGCATAATGTGTTTTGGTTTGTTTTGAAGGTTCCTTTAGTAAAAGGAAATGGTGAAACCTAAGCTCATTGATGATATCGGTTCCTAAATTTGCATTCCACCTTTTAAAAGTCATTTGAAATACAATATATGTCCCTTAAATGCCATTTCTAGAAGGAAGATTGAACTAGGACTCAGCCTGTTCCCAACTGAAACCTTTATTTCAAGATGCAAGATGCCAAAATAATTAAAATCATCACTAAGTTTTACTGTTATGGCCTTTGGAACATTAATTTTATTACAGGAGCTGGCAATCAAATATGTCCCTTTTAAAGCTTTGTTTTAAAAGACAGTTGTCACAAAGATGGGTCTCATGATGTTAAACATAACAAGTTTAGATGTTGTCAACAATACATCATTTTATGGGGTAAATAACCAAATTACTTCATGGTTTTATATTCCCTCTTCCTGTAAATGACAACTAAATGGGAACAAATTGCCTGTCTGTTTCCAAATGTCACTTCTAGCCACCTGTTTTCTGAACTTCAGGATGCTCACTAACAGCCCTGGTATTGCTTTGCTTCCTTGTGCTATTTATAGTTAATGTCAATGCAAGAAGTTGTTTATTTCTCAAACTGGTTTTCTTCTGGGAAATTAGGGATGTATGCCTCCTTTCAGAATTGACCTTCAGTGCTTCTAACCTGCCTCTGATCAGAAAAAGAGACATAGTGCAGTTCTCCAGTTTCCAGCAGGATTAAACACCTATTGTTCTCTAAACCTGCAAAGTGGTTCATGGGTTCTATAAGGCAGTGATCACTTTTGCAAAGTTTCTTTCGAATTGCAGCTTTGCAAGCCCCTTAGCTCTGATAAGTTTTGTGTTCACTATCTTCTCGCATGTCATGTGTTAAGCTGGCTTTAACAGCTAGCTAGCACACTCGAGAACTGATGGTGGAAACAAAGAGCATGAAAATGAAATGTGACTTGCAGAAAAGCTGGAAAATTCCTATTCATATGATTGCCCTGGATGAGTCACTGAACTAGAAGTGAGATGGCTTGTGGTGAGGGAAGGCGAGGGTTGTCATGCAGTCTGTCCCATGTGGCCTGTTTGGTAGGAGTGGCAGAAGATGGGATGAGAGGTAGGGAAAAGCAGTTATTTACAGCATTCCTCTTCCACAGAGTATCTAAGGGTAAAAGAAAACAAACTATAACTCTTGATGTAGTGTCTTGGCAAGCTTAATAGCTTCAATGAAGGTTTTTGCCTCTTTTGCAGTCTTGGTTCACAGGGTAGAGAAAGGTCAAGGGACTGGCATGTGGAGGGGGAAATGTTCAGCTGCCTTTTTTATTAATTTCAGAGCTGAATTGATGACCATTTCTAAACCACACAGCTTTAGAGCAAGCACGCATTTTAGGTCTTAACACGAGTTAAACACCCTCCTGATTCGGCCGTTCTGAAGGCACCAATAATTCTGAAGTGACAAGAGGTAAAACTCATTATGAGGGACAAACACTGACCTGAGATGTGGCTGACGTCAGTGTCACAGCAAGTGATTGCTGAGAAAGTCACTTAGGAAACAGATTGCTTTTGACAAGGGTTCTTGGTATTAGAGTGACTGCATGGAGAAATGACTTGTGAAAGCTGCTGTAATTTCTTAATGCAGGCCTTGTTTTGCTGAGCACAGACAGCTTTTACTTTTGGTATGTGGTATCTGGAAGTACCCACAGTTTCTGAATGGACTCGGCCTTTTTCTTTAAGACTGGTGACAACATCCTGTCTGACAAAGGGGCTTCTAACTTTGTGCTTTGGAATTAAAGCTCTCTCATTTTCTCATAAGCAGGCTAATGGGTAAAAGAATTACAGTTGGCTTATGAAGACATATGCACATTATCACATTTACAGAGGGGATACTCTTTGATTTAAAGCCATCTACGGGGAAAACAACAACAACAGTAACAAAACCCCCAAGTAGGCCATGATCATGTACGATGCTATATGCAGCCAAATCTGTGTGTACCTATTTTGGTATCTGGAAAGCCCAGGGGTATGCCTGTAGTGTGGGGCTTGCAGGAGAAGCCAAATGGGTATTGGGCAAGCACAGCATTTTCTAGGCTGAAATCATGGGAGTATTTCTCTAGCTCCACCCTTAGGAAATCTGTAAAGTGGGAGGAATGGGAGGGCATTATTGCCTTATTAACTGCGTCTCTTGTATTCTGTTGCTGTACAACAGTTGCTCACTGTCGGAATTGCCCTGTATGATTGTAAGTCTTTCAAAATGGTGATGAAAAGTCTGTCCCTGAGTGAGGTGGTCATATACCAGAGACGACAGCACACAGACACACCAATAATCTCTTACTTTTTGTGTGTGTGTGTTTAACACCTCACTCACCAGAAAGATGTAATCTGTTCATTGGGTCCTGCTTTGTGCTCTATGCTGATGGCACCCTGTCCCTCTTACCCTGTCATTACTCCAGCGAAACAGAGCAGGTGCAGGTGAAGGTACTTTAATATGGACTACCAGGGGTGCAACCAGAAACACCCTCCTAGGCAAAAAAGGAACCCTAAATTTCAAGAGGGACTAAATGGGTATCTCTATATCTCCTGCAGTTCATTGTCTGCCAAGAGAAGGAATAAGAAAGTGAGAGGAGAAAGCAAGAGGAGGACCTGAGGATGCAGAAGGCATGGGGCTCACGGAAGGGACCTTCAGGGTGGGCGAGGGTCTGCTAAAGTAAGAGGAAGAGACACTGAAATGACAAGGCAGGGACATCCTAGCTCTGTTGGGCTCATCTTTAGTGAAAGAGCCCTGCTCACCTGAGTAAAGGCCTCTGTTGGAGGGCGATAATTTCAAGCTGCTGCCAGAATAAAGACCTAAGAAACAAAAAGGAAATGATTTCTTATCACTTTGTTATGTGCAACCAGTTTAAATGGATTTTGCAGCCATTATTTTTATTCCTGATTGAAATGCACAGGCTACTACATTGGCAGTAGTTCTTCTGATGTTTCTGCTCTTGGAAGCTTTACAAAATCTGATTGCTTATATTATTTCTTCATCCATCTTTTATTGTATTAAAAAAAAAAAAAAGAAAAACAAAATCCCTCCTGCAGAGACGAGTCCATGTAAAAATAGTATTGCAGTGGCTTAGCTCTTAGTTCCATTAATCTTCTTCTCTGACTTTTTCTTATATGCTTCCTTAGTCCTGTAATCATAGAGGAAGTGGACTGATAGGAATAGAGAAGTATTAAAAAAAAACAAGATTAAAAAGGGGGTATCTTGAAGTAATGCCATCCACTTGATGGGCAGAGGAGGAGGAGTCAGAAGGCAGCTGAGCATGGGAAGCTGGAGACTTGCTGGGGTTTTACTGAGTAGACCAGATGAAAGACAGCACTGTTTGCTGAGCCTAATTTCAAATCCTGAATCATGGGCGGTTTGTATGACTGTAAAGATAGGGAGATGAAAAGAGCTGTAGTGATTTAAAATGGTCTTTGTTTGGAAACCTTTTCAGCATTTAGTGATAGGAAGAAGTGATAAAAGGCTGGATTGTTGGGTTTTTATTTTGCAGTTCTGCTCTGACAAAAGCTGCAGCATCTTGGATTTTTAGCCTTGTCACTCCTAGTGAGACGGTTTTATCAATGACTCTCTGAGCAGTGGTTGAGTGACTGAATAATCTGTCCCTCCCTGTAAGTGAGCTAAAATGCTGATGAATAAATAAGGATATGAACTGTAAGAAGGTAGCAGTATGGATAAATTGCTTCCTGTCAGTCTTCTGTGAGGAGATTTAAGTTGTAAGTGGGGGAATGAGTCTCAAAGGACTATCAGGCCAGCTCCACTAACGCCTAATGAACAAGATCAGAGAAGAATGTCAAATCTTCCTTAGACCAACCTGACTGTCTACAAATCTAGCCTCAAATATCTACCATTAGTAAAAAGTTTAAAAGGCTAACATTTGACTGGTGATCTTATGCACAGTGCAGTTGTGAACTTCATCTTGAAGCTTTGAAAATCCCTTCTCTGAAAACCTTGGAAGTGTTACTTGTGGAAGAAGCAACCCCTCAGGCTTAAGAGGAGCTGTACGATGCATAACAAATGCACGTGTGCAAAAGTGTGCCTGAGCATAAAATTGATTTGTGTTATCTCATTCCCTGCAGCCATTCAAAAAGGCACTGCATTTGCCTTCTCATGTGTTGAAGATCTCCATTATACACTTAATTACTATCTAGAAGGCCACTTTGGAAGGACAGTTTAGTGAACATGTAAAATGTAAAGGCATTTTAGTTAAAAAGGAAGTAAAGAAAGAATTCATACCATTAGACAGCAGTGGCAGCTATCTGGGTTTTGGTTAAGTCTTTCCCAGGTATTGTAACTATAGAACTTGAATAACAAGTTTTCAAACTTTGAGGGTTTTTTTATATTTTTTTAATTTCTTTTTTTTTTTTTTCTGCTAGAAGCTGTGTTTTAAAGAACTCTGTACTGGCACTGTAGCAGGTGTAGAAGATCACCCAGAGAAGCAGCGCTTTGCTGCATTACAATTTTCTCTTACAGCACTGCTGCAGTTTCCCAGTCATTAAAATTCTGCTGCTGCTGCTGTTTGAGTGGTGGGAAGTCCTAAAATGGCTGAACAAAATGCAGCTCAGTACTGGGGCCAGTTCTGTTTAATATCTTTATCAATGATCTGGATGAGGGGATCAAGCGCACCCTCAGGAAGTTTGCAGCTAACACCAAGTTGGGTGGTAGTATTGATCTGCTGGAGGGTAGGAAGGCTCTGCAGGGGGATCTGACAGGCTGGATCAATGGGCTATGGCCAGTGGTATGAAGTTTAACAAGGCAAAGTGCCAAGTCCTGAGCTTGGGTCACAACCTCATGCAATGCTACAGGCTTGAGGAAGAGTGGCTGGAAAGCTGCTCGGTGGAAAAGAGCCTGTGGGTGCTGCTTGAAAGAGCTGAAGATGAGGAGCTTGTGCCCACACAGCCAAGAAAGCCTACAGCATCCTGGCTTGTATCAGCAATAATGTGGCCAGCAGGACCAGGAAAGCAATTGTTCCCGTATACTTGGCACTGGTGAGACTGCATTTCAAATCCTGTGTTGAGTATTGGGCAAGAAAGACACTGAGATGATGGAGCACATCCAAAGAAGGGCAGTGAAGCTGTCAAGTGTCTAGAGCACAAGTCTTATGAGGAGCACCTGAGGAAACTGGAGTTTTTCAGCCTGAAGAAAAGGAGGCCCAGGGGAGATCTTACCACTTTCCACAAAGACCTGAAAGGAGGTTGTGGCAAGGTGGGTGTCAGTCTCTTCTCCCAAGTAACAAGCAATAGGATAAGAGGAAATGGCCTCAAGTTGCACCAGAACAGTTTTAGATTGGATACTGGGGGAAATTTCTTCACTGACGGGGTCGTCTACCACTGGAACAGGCTGCCCAGGGAAGCGGTGGGATCACCATCCATGGAGGTATTTAAAAGACGTGTAGATATGGCACTTATACCAGGTTAAAAAGCATATACCTTTCTACAAAAGTATGCAAAAATTGTATGGCTTTTTATTTCATTTAAGCTCCATGTTGTCAGTCAGTATTGTTTTACCTGGTTATTATTTAGCATAAGCAAAATCAAAATGATGTCATCAAAGTTATTTGTCTTTTTACTTCATCATAAAAGCATCTTGAAATTATTCTACTCTGTCCATCCCTTCCACTTCCCTCCCACACTCTCTTTTTCTTTGAAGTTTCATTAGTAATTTAAAAATATAGGGGTATATGATGGGATGGAGATTTTGATTTCTGAAGAGGGTTTTTCTTTCACATCTTGTAATTGATTTTCACACAGTGGGATTTAAAATGTCACTGGCCCCATCAGCTTTATATCAAGTTATATAACTTCCTTGTTTCTCAGCACTCTGTAAAGATGAGATGCAGTTAGCTGCAGAACAGATGAAGAGTCCTCTTCATCTGTAGATCAGTCCTCATACATAAAACACGGTCTACCATTTCTCTACTTACATGTTACATGTCCTGTTTTTTTTATAGGAGCAGATTACTAATTTCTATCATGTTAACATTAAACGCTTTATATTCTCAGAATATGTGTACTTCTATGCATGACTGAATTCCAAGCTTTCATTTGTTTGTTTGTTTGTTTGTTTGTATATACTGCAGAATAAATGGAATGTTAGGTCAAGAAACTCTATATTCTGTTCACATAAATAATGCTTCCTATGATTTTCTACATATATGTCATCTAGGCACCCAATTATCTTGGTAAAGCTGTGGGATTGGATCTGCAGGATGTCACTGTACCAAGTCAGTACCAAGACACTGGACTGGTGTATGTAATTCATAGAATTACATAGAATGGTTTGGGTTGGAAAGGATCTTAGAGCTCATCCAGCTCTAAACCCCTCTGCCACAGGCAGGGACACCTTCCACTAGAACAGGTTGCTCAAAACCCCATCCAGCCTGGTTTAGAACACTGCCAGGGATGGGGCATCTACTTCTCTGGGCAACCTGTGCCAGCGCCTCACCACCCTCATAGTGAAGAATTTCTTCCTTATATCAAACCTAAATCTCTTCTGCTGCATATTCCTGCTGCAGAGTAGGAACAAGCTTTCTGTCTGATTTTAGGTATCTCCAAATGAATGTTTGTATTGCTCTCCAATATTTCTATAAAAATACAAACCCAGCATTAATACTAGAGCCATACTAAGTTCAATTTGGATTTCACTTACTGAAAACATGGATTTTTCTAGAGGAAAGTATTATTTTAGACAAAATTTGGAAAGTGTGAGAGTTTCCCAGTCCAAAGCTTGACGACTTCTAGGTTTTAATGGAAAGTTTATTTTTTGAGCTTAAACCATTCTGAAAGTGGCAATCTTGACTGCCTGGAACACTGGAGCTTTCACGCTCTGTACTGAAGGAGCTAGGCACAGGTATTTATGCTGCCAGACTTTCAAGGAGAGGGCCCTGCCTGGCACCCAGAGTTGGAGGTAAGCCATTTGTACATCGTAGCTACACACAGGAGCAGAGGGTGCCTTTTGGCCCTTTCCTGTCTGTGCTCAGTGGATGCAGGCACCAAGCAGTGTCTTGTGTCCAGTTTGGGTGAGCAGGAGGCCTTTTCTCTCCTTTTGAGTCTGCTGTAAAGACTTACACAGGTTCTAATAAGTGTTTTTTGCAGGCTGCTAATACGGGAAGGAATTAGCCCCACATTTACTGGGATCTGAACTAAGTATAGATAAATGCTGACGGCTGTTGAAGTACATGGAGGGAACAGGATCTAGTCTCTTAATCTTTTTTCTGTTGATTTATTTTCCTTAATACTTCCTCACATTTCATGTGTGAGAGGTTTTACCTTTCTGTTCAGGAGAACCATTAGCAAGACTTAGCCATAATATTTTGATTTCCTAATAGTTACTTTTCATAGAAGATTAGCTAAGGAAAAAACAACACATTGTGGTATTAGTTAAATGCATCTTGAAATCCTGCCAGTGGTTCCTGAAAATTACTGATTCTTATTTTGCATTTAGGCAAAAAGCCTCTGATTTATATGGTGAGACTTCTAAAATCTTGACAGTTTTATTGCATGCGTCTAAATGCAGCTGCCATGTTTAAGCTTGTATGCTGTTTTCTTACAAATTCCGATCAGGTGGCTGTTTAACAGTTCTGCCTTGGAGCTGAGTTCTAGTTAGGAAGCTAAATACATGAATGTTTCCAAACTCACTTGCCTCATTTAACATGCTGTGGCCTCATTTGTCTTCTGGGCTCTGATTTTGGTCACTTCCAACTGTGCTTTAATCTCCCTTTTCTTCGTACTGCCAGACACCAGCTCCTCATCTCCTCCTGTACCTCCTCTGTTCAGCTGCCCTCTCGAGGCTTATGTCAAATCATGTGAATCTTAACCTGGCAATGCCAGACCAGGCTTGAGGTGCATTTTGTTCTGCACTAAGCAGGAAGAAAAGCCTCACTATGCTTTGGAAAACCACAGAATAGCGCTTTTGTACTGGATTCTTCTTTAGGTAATGTCATTTACTATGATGCCTACAGATTGCTAGGTTCTGGTAGTGGGTGTACCTGTATTGCTTATAGCAATTCTGCTTGCTGGGCTTATTGATTTAAAAATAATAATATAAAGCTGTGCAGGGCAGCAGTGTTCTACAGTCTCCTGTTTCTGTGTTTGTCCAGCTCTATTTTGTGTCACTGTGAGTAAAAATGAAAATAGGAAAAAGGTTGTTGCTTGTCGCAACCATAGCTCTAAATGGTGGTTCAGGGGAAAGGTCATCCTTTCCTGCTGTGAGGTAAGGACCTGTCTTTACTTCAGCATGAAACTGAAGTATGGTTTTAGGTTGTCTTAAATCTCAGCATGTGTTGCCTGGAAGTCTCACCTGCAGATGTAAAAGAGAAATAAGCAGCCTGAGCAGCAGAGGAAGGCAGACATTGCTGCCACTCCAGAAGCATAGGTGCTGCCTGGGAGTGCTGCTAGTCTTTCCCTGCCTTCCTGTTTTTCCTTTCTCTCCTGCAGTGTCCCCATACCCACAGCTGAAAGATTAAGGTAGCCAGTCTGCAGATAAAACTTAGTGATCTCTTTGATACTGTTGCAATGTCCCTGCAGCATTTGTGAGGACTGCCCTGATTTACATCTTATAGAATCACTAAAAGGTTTGTGTTTAAGTGTCCCCCTTTAAGGAAGGGACCCAATTTGAACCCCCTGCCATGGGCAAGGACACCTTCCACTAGACCAGGCTGCTCAAAGCCCCGTCCAACCTGGCCTTGAAGACTGCTACAGATGGAGCAGCCACAGCTTCTCTGGGCATCCTGTGCCGGTCCTTCAGCACCCTGACAGGGAAGAACTTCTTCCTAACATCTAATCTAAATCTCTCATCTGTCAGTTTAAAGACATTCTCCCTTGCCCTGTCCGTATGTGCTCTTGTAAAAAAGTTGCTTTCCAGATTTCTTGTAGGCCACTTTTAGGTATTGGAAGCTGCTCTAAGGTCTCCCCTGAGCCTTCTTGTCTCCAGGCTGAACAAGCTCAACTCTCTCAGCCCAAGAGACTACATACAAGCACAGGAGCACAGATGCAAGATGCATCCTGAAAGAAAGTGAGGAAAAGGCTGAGAAAGATCATTCTGCTTTGGTGTTGTACAATCCTGTTGGGGCTGTTCAGCCTGGGGAAGAGAAGGCTGTGTGGAGACCTCATAGCAGCCTTCCAGTATCTGAAGGAGGCCTATAGGGATGATGAGGAAGGGACTGTTCATTAGGGACTGTACTGACAGGACAAGGGGTAACAGGTTCAAACTTAAACAGGGGAAGTTTAGACTGGACATAAAGAAGAAATTCTTTGCTGTGAGGGTGGTGAGGCACTGGAATGGGTTACCCAGGGAAGTTGTGAGTGCTCCATCCCTGGTGGTGTTCAAGGCCAGGTTGGAGAGAGTCTTGGGTGACATTGTTTAGTGTGAGGTGTCCGTGCTTATGGCAGGGGGGTTGGAACTAGATGATCTTAAGATCCTTTCCAACCCTAACTATTCTGTGATTCTATGATCCTGGGCACTTAACTTGCCTCTCAGGCACCAACTACTTTGCTTATTAATGAAGCTTCTTACAACCTTCTAGATGCTCTGCAACAGAAAATTTTGATATTTAAGTGTTTCTGCAGTGTAGCAGCTTGTTGGGCAAATGCAGAAAGATGCTAGCTCCTCCTGAATGTCAACATGTGCATGTGCCTACTGATCCGACTGTTTCTTGGCAAGCTGTGACCTGTCTCCACAGCTGGGTTCAAGAAATATGGCTCTGCCATACTGGGATGCTGAAAAGAGTCCAGGCACCTTAACCCCTGCAAATCTGATCTTTTTACTATTGACATTTCAGTTGACAGCTAGAGATACACATGCACATGGGTGGTACCTGTAGATAAGCTGTGCTGTTCATTAATGGTCACCTCCTTCCCTGTATGGAGACAGCTGAGCCACCTTGCTGGTGGTCTCAGAGTCAGGAAGTCCTAAGGACGCAGCTGAATCAGGGTCCCTATCAGAGCTGGAAGAGACTTGGAAATGCACAGCTGTCTTATTAAAGACTGAGCAGTAACACACTTCATTGTGCTGCTCTCTATTTTAATTGAATTGACTGAGAACTTTTGTCAGAAGAAAGTTCAGCTTCTGAGAACGTACTGACAAACTTGATAACTGCAGTACTTGATGTCAAGGTGAGTTTATTAAACACACAACTTAAAAATGAAGCCTTCAGTTGGAACTTATCAAAATGAATGTTGCTATATTTTAAAAACCTTTTTCAATATTTACTGATGTCGTTGCTATGGACATAAAATAAGAGAGTCCCTTGCATTCTTAAGCAAATTTCTTTCCTTATGTTTAAGTTCTGCTATGCCATGTAGTAACAGTGTCTATTTTCATGCCAAGAAAGACTGAAAAACCACTTTTGCTCTTTAAATATTAAAACTCTGTAAGTATCTTTAAAAATATACTTTAAAATTTAGAGTTCTACATCTCTGTATCGATCTGAACTATGTAAGTACTGGACTATATATTTGTTTTTCTTGTCATGGTTGTAAGTAGAATGTCCAGCCTGTCTGCATGAAGCTCAGGCCACATGGATATCTCTGCCATCCTGGCACTGTGGACAGACAAGGCCTCCAGGGCACTTGCTGCCCTGACCAGCAGGAGGATCTGGTGGTGGCAACATTCTGTGTAGACTAGAAGTGCCTTATGTTTAGCAAATGGGAGAAATCAAAATGAATGGAAATACTTTTATTAAAGGCAGGTATTTTAAAATAGTGGTAATTTGCTGTCTGAATCTCCAGTGGCTTCAAGCAGCCAGCAGTATGCTTTGATTGTTGTGTCATCAAAGCAGAGTGGCTTGATAATGGGAGTGGAAACCAGGATTACAGGGAGGACCTGAAAGGACCCAGAGTTAAGTCATCTTAAGAGATAAGTGGGAAATTCTTTTGTAAGGAAACTTGAAAAGAGAAATTGGCTGCCATAATGCTTAGTTTAAAATGAAATCTAAGACAAGGAGAAAACGGCACTGATGGGAGTGAATAGTCAGAGAATCGTCATAGATTGGTTTGGGTTGGAAGGGACCTTTAAGTTCATCTGGTTCCAACCCCCTGCCATGGACAGGGACACCTTCCATTAGAGCAGGTTGCTCAAAGCCCCATCTAACCTGGCCTTAAACACTGCCAGGGATGGAACAGCCACAGCTTCCCTGGACAGCCTGTGCCAGTGCCTCACAACTCTCAAAGTTAAGATTGAATTATCATAGAATGGTTTGGGTTGAATGAAAAGAGCCTTAATGGCCCTGCTGAAGTTTCTAGGCATTGTCCATTGACAGCCAATATCCAAGTAAAACACATGCTTACTGTAGGATGGATGCCAGCAGTGCCTCCTGTGTACAGCTCTAGAGACCTAGAATTCACTGAGAGAGGGAATTCTCACTGTGATCACATCACATTTCTTTTCTGTACCTACAGTTAGGGGATGTTGAAATTACTATTGAAATCTCAAACATAAAAACCTTCCATGTTCTTGAAGGGTTTTCTTTTTCCTTTTTTAAATACAGTTTGTTGTCCCAAGAATACATTTGCTTGGGTTCAGGTTGAACATTAACTCTGCTTGCCTGAGCTACTTTGTTCTCTCTTCAGGATGCTCATGCTCTGGTTCTCACTCCTGTGGCTCCTGCAGATCCTGTGGCTCCTGCAGATCCTGTGGCTCCTGCTTCCCTGTCCATCAGAGCTTCTTCTGAAGCAAACCACTACTTGTGGGCTTGTGGGTGAAGACATGGAGAGGTGTCTTTACAGCCTTTACACTTTTGTGAGAACAAAGTAAAAAGTTGATAAAAATGATCCTTCTACTACCACAGAACTGAGAAACAAAATAGTTGTGTGGATTTTCTGTCTCCTTTTAAATAAGTAGGCACTGTTTCCAACAGTTCAGATGTATGTTTTTAATTTTATATATAGATTCTCTTAGTACAACCTGTTATTAACCAGCTTATCAAGTGGCACTGCTCACATTTTGGGATGACAAGACAAGAATACATGAATGCTAAAGATAGCGTTTCCTCAATAGGTGTAATTAACAGACTTCCCATTTTCTAATTGCATCTGATGGGATCTTAAGGCTCTGGATCTCTGTCAATTGTGGGGCTGCAGTGTCTGAGTGCATTGGCTATGGGCTGGCTTCCCCAGTCAGACCTTTGGGTTCTTGTGGGAACTCTGGAGGACATGCTGTTAACTGTTCTGCCAGGTTACTGACCCTGGGTGAAAACAGAAAGCTGGTTGGGGTTGGTTGGAGCTGAACAACTAGAGCAGGAGGGTGTCCTGGCAGGAGGTTAATTTTATCTTGTTTAAGTACAAAATATTCCTGTATCTTTGAGGATGTTTCTCTCCCATCTGGTATTAGCTTGGGCACCCTGATTTATGAATCAGAAATGAAAAATAACAGGGCAAGCACTTTTCCAAACCTGCATGGCTAGTGCCTGGTGAAACTCTCAAGAAAAAATAGCTTGAATGAACATGTTTTCAGCATAGGATCTGGTGTATATATCAAATAACAATCAAAAAGCCAACCTAAAGTTCATTTTATACAGTCTATTAAAAGTACTGGAGTTATGCATGAGTTGAAAACAACACCTCAATTTTGCTTTGGCTACGATGATAAAGGATTTCTCATTTTGCCTAGTTTCTAACTTGCTTTTGGTAAGTTAGGTGCTTCCACAGAGATTTATCTGACATTATTATATCCTGCAGAGCACTCTGGGAACCAATTTATGTTCTTTGCAAGGAGAAATGCTGGATGTTTTAGTCTCCTCAAGGAACAGCTTCCATCTGTCTCTCCACTGTAACAAAAACCTGCCCTTTGTGAGCTGGTGCTAATAGCTTCATTTTATGACAGTTACTTTTTGTCCTTGAGGACTTAAAGAAGAATATATTATGCACACGTTGCAAACGTATGCAATCTTTATTTCATTGCTAACCTATATTGCAAAGGTATGAAGACATGGTATTTGTACAAATTGGGTAACTGAGTTTCCTACGATAGGTACTTTTTGGCTTACAGTTTAAGTTGCTAGCTTTTGTCGAGTCTTGTCATCAGCCTGTATTCAATGAAGGCAGGTGGGTGCTCCCAAAGACTTCAGGTATTAGGTATTCTTTTAGAGCTAACATCTCTGTAATGTGCTTTGCCTGGTTCTTAGAAAAGTGAAACAGCAATAATGGCTTTCAGAGTGCAGCCCCTTAGCCCCATGCCTGATGGGAAGTAGATAACCTTCATGAAAGGGCATTTTGAAACCTCAGTGTGAGGAGGAGTCTTGTGGCTCTCAGAAGTGAGGAGGTCTCACATGGAAAGGAGCATGAGGACAGTTTGGATGATTGTCTGTGAGATTTGTGTCTTCTGCTGCTTGGATTGATGCCCCTTTTCAGCCCTACAGCCTGATGGCAAGTCAAAGAGCATATTCTGATGCTCAGGCTAAAACCAGAGGCTCTCTTGCTTGCTGCACCTGTGCTCCCAGGCCAGACCAGAAGGTCCCCACTTGCCTGGAGGCACTGCAGCTAATGGGCTGTTATATCTGCCTGGGCTGAGATGCTCCTGGCTGGATCTCACTCACTTTTTTATTTATTATCTTTTCCCTGTTCACAAAACCTTGCTGAGTTTTCAGTGATGAGATCAGGACATCTTATCCCATGCATGTCCATGGAATGAAGATAATAACGATGTATAAATCTGGTTTATATTTTGAAAGAAGTCTTTAAGTTGTTTCACTGTGTACATTTCAAGTTGTATGAGCTATTGGGCAAGGCAGAAGAATGTGCAGATTTGCATTTCTGTATCTTAGGGCAAGCATATCCACAGCAGCTTCTTCAAACCTGAGCTGCAGCTGCCGGCTGTGCTGATGCTTTTTTTGTGGAGATGGTAGAACTAGAACACACAAATCTGTGCTACTGTAAGAACATTGTAACTTCCAACCTCCTCTGCCATGGCTTTGAGAAATTAAAAGACCCTTTTGCTTTGAAATTTTGCTACATAAATGTATGCATGTTATGACTGAATATGCTGTAGCAATCTCAGGAACATTAAATGCCCAGGGATATTGCAGCTGACTTGTAAACAACTCAGAAAACAGTCAAGCCTAGGGTTAGAATCAGAAATGTAAATGTAATTGCCAAAATTAAAGGCTATGGATAAAACAGCTTTGTTGATGTATAAATTACTTGCAGTTAGCACAGAAAATAATTGATATTATAACAAAGTTAATTATATGGAAATATGCTACGAGTTTATATGGCTTCACTGTAGGTGAAGTATTCTCTGTGTCTCAGGTTATGCCATGCAGCTCCCAGGCTACTGACTATGCTGCCTTGGAAAACTCTGAATTTGGTAATATAGGATGTGATCCTGCATGATACAGGATGTGTGAAAATCTCACATGAATTTTCAAGGGAATAGGATCTGGACGTTGGTTGTATAGCTTATAGTAAAGAGATTTCAGAAATGGCCCCTTCTAATCAGGTGAAGACTTTCCATACTGATATAACCTTAAAATAGTTTGGACACTTTGAACCTATCCTTATAAATAAAATTGCATTAGATACAATGCTACAGTATTAATGAGACAAACAAGAATAACACAGAAATTATCATCACTTTAAAACCATTATGTGAAATTTTGCTGCGCCAAGTATGACAGGGCTGGAAATTTCAAGACCAGTGCAAATTATACTAAAGTAGATTTGCATAAAGCATTGGAAGAGCTTTTGTGAAAATGGAACTAGTGGGAGTTATTTAAATAACAGTATAGCAGCTATTAACAAAATAGCATGATTCAAAATAGTAATTTACTTTACACATCTCTTCTAAAACATGTCCAGAATCAAGATAACTGTCAGCAAATAGTACAGCACTACAACCCACACTCTCAAAATCCTGACGGGAAAGATCAAGAGATTCTCATCCCTGACAAAACACACACCCTACTTGTAGAGCACATTACTTCCACCAAGTAAAGCAGCTGTAAAATATTATACAGCCATGGCGAAGCCATATGATCTTGAGCTCTTAATACTTAAAAAAGCTTAGGCAGGAAAAATAGAATGAATTGTATATGCTATGACTATCTGAGTTACATTATGTATTTAGTGTGACCGCTCTATCTTCCTCTCCATCACCACCATCATCATCACCTCCCTCTCCACTGCTGCCATGCCTCATCCTCCTGTGCATGCACATCTCCAGGTCCATCTGCTGTGTGTAGAGTGCTTTGACTCCTTTGCCCGTGGACTCACTAACCCTTCTTTCCCAGGCAGTGAGAATGCCTTGTCACACTTGAACCACAAGTGGATTCTGGATTCTCCCGCTTGGAATTCATGGATGTAACCTGGCAGCAACCAATCTATATGTCTTCTGTAAATGGTCCTCCAAGGGTTTACCTGTAGCAGTGCTGTCATGCTCCCAGGAATAATCACAAGGTTTGTGTTCATTTTTGTAAGTCTTTATTCTGTGATGTGCCTTTGAAACACATGAGGCACCAGCATTGTCTATAGGTCTTGTTTGAAAGGTATGGGTTGCCTGTTCCACACATCACAAAACCAATTTTTCAATTAGATAATCTTTTCCCTTGAAGCCTGGTGGAAAATTCTGGTTTGGTTTTGTTTTTTCTTACAAAATGAGGGATGGTGGCAGTTTTCCTGAATGTACTGGGACCATTTCCATAGGGATGACTGGAAAGTGGAGAAGGTGGTTTTGGTTTGCTTTCTGATGCTCTGACAATTAACAACCATTGTGTATTTAATTTGCATGGTAATCTTTTGTAGTGTGTGTAAAGGAACAAAAGGAGTGTTTTTTATGCTTGTTCTACATGCTCAAACACATATGCTGAGGGCATGGAGGTGTATACGATGTTGAAATATCACCATGGTTTTGCACACAGCTCTTGCGCCTGACCTGTGTTCTTTCCTGAGGCTGGTCTGGATGTTGCATTGTTGATACATACCTGCTGCTTTGGATTGCTTTTTGGGCTGTGTAGGTGTCAGTTCATTCCTAATCCTTTCGTAATGCCACCAGTGTGAAGGTCATGTTGTTCTTGTTTTCTGCCATTGAGTGATCTCGGAAGCTGCTTGCATTATCAGAAAACTGCTGCATGATCAAAACATAAAGGGACAGTCTGAAGGGCTTTTCTGTGGGTTCTCCTTGTTTACTGACAGACATCGATTTTAGTGGTATTCTATTTCCTAGCTGCTTTGTGATGGTTGCTTTTGTTTCCTTATGTGGTTCATAATGATCAGTTCGGATTTGAACTGCAAGTATGTTGCACTTGGTTGTGTGTACTACTTGTGTTGTAGTGAGGGAGATGGAGCATGCACTGGGTGGCTCTTTCTGTGTGAAACCCCTCTGCAATCCTTGGCTCAAGGAATTTGCTTGCTGGAGCACCTGCATGTGTCATAGCCCTTAATGGATGTTTTCTGCCTTACCTGTGTCTTTCTTCTTTGTACCAAACAATGCTCCTAGCCTGCACAATCATCTCTGTTACGCAGTTATATACTGTTCAAAGTACTAAGTTGTGTTTATTTCAAACTTGCTGCTTGTCTTCATTTGGTGCTTCTTAAATCTCTTGCAGTGCAAAACCCTTTACTACTACCTTTCTCCATGCCCGGTGGCTGTAGGGGCCCCTGCGCTGGGCCCCTGATAGCAGCTTCTTCCTGCAGTCTGTTTCATCTCGCCCCATGAGGAAACAACTCAACATACCACTGGTGGTTTTGTCTGTTCTAGTCTAATCCTGCTCTCTTCGTTTTTTGGGGGATGGCCAGAGCTGCAGCTGATATTCAAGAGCATTAAACAAAAGATGTTCCATCAGCCCTTCATGGCATTGCTTCATGCTGCAAACCTGTAGAAGGAGCCTCAGGCAGGAAATGGAGCCTGCCTGCAGAGCACAAGCCTTTTACCTGATCCCTCCAAATTGCCACAGCAGCTAAAAAATTCTGACCATGTGCAAACGCAGATGTGTGTGGAGGCTGGGGTTGGGGGGACAGTGTGTCCAGAGGGGAATAGAGTAGCTAGTCTATTGTGGCTAGTCTGTAGTTTCTCCTGTGTTTAAGTTGTCAGACCTTTGCAGTGTTGTGCTGAAAACAGAAGTTTACTTTTCCCCAGAATCAGATAAATCCTGGCCATCGACATCAGTATAAATCACATTTCTTGCTACAAAGAAATCAAATTCATAGCCAGCTCTTCTGGGCATTCAAAAATACTAAATGCATCTCTGAAGAATAAGCGTCACTCTCCAAATGAATGATTTTGCTTCTCCCATTAACTGTGTAGTAAAATCTATGTGATAGTCACAAGGGCTACAGAGAGGGGTTTTATATTCAGTAGGTAAGAATAGCCTAGGCTTTCTTCCAGATATTTGTTGTAATAAGGGATTTTTACTTTACAAAGACCAAATTGTACAGATTCCAGCCCCTGGGATGCTTTGTATACTTGTTGGTTTCTACCATAAATAGTTTAACTGCCTTTTTTCCCCCTTTTCTCTCAGACTGGACTGCCAGCCATGCTTGGTTTAGGTGCTTTCAGGATGTCCTTAGAGAATAATGCCTTTTTTTTTTTTTTTCCTTGCTGTTTTACAAAAATTCAGTTTGTAATTATAAAAGTGCATGGATTGTATTAGGAACGGAATAGGCTTGTAATAGGGAATGCCAGGGATGAAATTCTGATGCTTGTAGAATCCATAGCAGACTCCCAGGGAATTAATTAGCCCCAGGACTCCAGGATTTCCCATGTGCATGGACTGCTCAGGGCCCTTGATGGCTGATGCCCAAACACTCAACCACCCGGTCATATTTTCTTTTTGGGGGAAATGGTAAGAATCAGTTCAAAGTGACCCATTCCCAGGAAGTGCTGCTGGAGAGTGCAGGATGCCAGCTGATCAGGAGGAGGCAGAGGCTGAAGCCATCTGTTAGGCTGTTTCTAAGATGCAGTAGGGAACTTTGCAGTTGTGTACAGAGGATGAAAAGAGAAATAAAACGCAAGTTCAAAAGCTAGTCAATGTATCTACCTACTGGTATGTCATATCCCACTGCTTGGAGAGGCACATTCCTCTTGGATTGTCTAAATGAGCAAACCCTCTGCAATTGATTAACTGTCAGGATGCTGAGAGGCAGATCTGGGCTTTGTGTCTCCAGCAGGTAAGAGGCACTGAGGAGTGACTATGCAGGTCTCAGCTGATGTTACTGCCGTGAGCAGCATCTGTTCTAGGAAAGTACAGTGAAATATAAATGGAGCAAATGAGGGTTTAATGGGTTATCAGCAATAGTGTATTTAAACAGGGCTGTCTAAAACCAAGGTGTGGCTCAGCATGTTCCAGTGCTGTCCAAAGACTTCATTTCCGGATCCAGCCAGCAGCAACTGCATAGCCTGTCCTCTGGCCCTGCTTGAACTTCAACCCAGATGCATGCTCTCAATTAATTGTCAGCAGTTGGGCCTTCATGGTCATTCTGTGTCAGCCTCTCCTCTGAAGTTAACGCTTTTTCTGGGAAGGTGCTGTCTGTTTTAATATCTGAGTGAGAGCACAACCTTGAAATGCTTGCTGGCATGCTGTCTGCAGCAGTGTCATATGGGGTCACACCAAGCAATATTGAAATACCTGTGGTGACTGTTGTTGAAAACTTAGTTGAAGGTTGCTACAGAACACATAGAGCAAAAGATTAGAAGGATTTGCCACAGTATTTCTTAAATCTTTTATTTATTTTTCTACAAGCAGATAACCTGAAACAAAGCAAGAATGAGGAATGTGATCCTGACGCATTCCACATTCTGATTCTTTTCTGTCAAAGAATAAATCATTTCAGGTCAGCTATGCGGTTTTAATATAAATAATCAAAACCAAATGCCACACAAAGCTAACAATAAAGCAGGATGCTGGAGAAAGGGTCAGGCTTCAAAACATACAACCCAGGACTTCGGCTTTCTTTGCAAGACGTGGTGGTTTAGTGAAGATGCACTTCAAAAGCTGCAGTGTTTTTTCAGACTATATGCCAGCCATGACTGTATCAATATACAGTTCAGGTGGAATGAAGGAAGATGGATTTGAGTAGGTTGCTTGGTTTCGTCAAGTGATTCCTATAAAGGTCTGTCCTTATTTGAGTTGGTGTCTTACTCAGCTGACCCTGTCATGGTGGAGTCTGGATTAATTCAGACCCTGTATCTTGCTGCCTTTCCTGTCAGCAAAATCACTTTGGCATTACAGAACTTTATCATTTTACTTCACTTGTTTCAAAATTTCAGAGTTATTATGATCCCTTCATCTCAAATCAGTATCTCACTGTAATGCCATAAGCCTCTTTTACTTCCAGGAACAAATCATGTAGTCAAGTATATACATTTATAGAGACCTAATTTAAGAAACGTGTTTACAAAAGCCATAGTGAGCTTCATCATAACAGAGCACTTGTCTCTATTCAATAAATCTAGTAGCATAATAACCTCTTTTTTATGTTGCTTAAGATAGATCAGATGCTAGAACTACAGTGATTTAACAGTGAGAGTATACTCAGCACCACTCTGAAGTAGGATTTGAGAGTTTTTCTAAGTCTCTTTCCTGCAGAACTCCGACTAGATTTTGGGAAGGGTGGAGAACAATAGTGTTATTTGCCTTGATTTTAGCAAGACTTTTGACACTGTCACTCACAATATACTTGTTCACAAGTTACGATGTTATGTTTAGATGTGTGGACAACTAGATGGGTAAAAAACTTATTGGACATTTGGGCTCACAGGATAGTGATTAATAAGTTGTACTCTACCTGGATGCCATTAACGAGTAATACTGATTTCTTCTGTAGGACAGAGAATTTGTCTTCCTCTATACATTGCTGTTGCAGTGCATGAAATGGTACCTGGGGTTAGTAGGACTCCTGAGTTTCAGTGAAAAACAACACTCTGAACTTATTGCAGAATGAGAAATGCAGCTGTAGAGCTCTGTCTGAATTCAGAAGATTATAAGTCAGTGCTTTTCTCTTGGACCTTTCAGCAACATTGTGCAAATGATTTAATTTCTCTGTACTCCCTTCATCTGTGGAAACTTGAGCCAGGCAACTTAATGATAGGTTAATTGTTGGAAGCTCACCTCTCTGAAATAGAGTAGGGACTGATTGTTCAAACAGCTCAGCAGGCTGACCTGAGGGCATTTTACCATTTGTAGCTACATGTGAGATGCAAGTGCTGTGACTGATTTAGGAGGAGCTGAAAGGAGAAATTAATACAAGGCCTAATTTATCACTGCTATTCTGTGTTCTGCTGTGACATGCACAAATTGTTGTACAATGGATATATCACTGTTACTCTATACATAATCTAGGTATAGAATGATGGATAGCAATACCTTTCTGCCTTAAATTGCCTTTAGATTAAAGAAAAAGTCCCAGTCGGTGGATATTGGTGGGCCAGGATGCAACCCAGTGGCGCCTGAAGCTCAAACACCCCAGCAGAGTAGATCTTTGCTTACCACTAAGACAGCTGCTTCTGAGGAAGAGCAGAATAACACCACAAACACCCAAAGGCGCAACCCGCGGAGGAGTGAGTTAAAGAGATACTACACCATTGGTAAGTTTTCTTTCACAGAAAAAAATCAAATATACTTAATAAATAGTCAAGATCTTCTTGTTTATCTGTGTTTTTTTCTTTGGTTAATTGCGGTTGGCTACGAAGATTTCAAATGCCCACAGCAAGCATTAAAATATCATATTTTAATATCATATTTTAATGCTAATGTCAAACTACCCTGAAGAATTAACCTGCTTTATTTATCTTGCACTGTTTATGAGAATTCATTCTTCTGCCTTTTTTTTTTTTCCTTAAGATCAAATACTGAAGAATGCATAAAAGCAATTTTGTGAGGAATGCTGTAGGAAAAACATAATTGCCTTTGACAATGGATTGTATCAGAGTTTCAGCAGAGATTGTTTAGTAGGCTCCTGGTTAGAAAGGACTCCAGTTTGGAAGGGGAGAAGACCTGCTGAATGTGAGGGATTAATTAGGGTAGTTTCTGTTTATCTTTCTGTGACTATTTCAGTTTTCTGGATATTCTTCTGTGATTTCAGCACCTACATGATTCTTACAAAACCATTTTAGGCACCCTAGAAGATACTTCATAAGTTGCCTCCCCATTTTGGGACTGGTCTTGAACTGATTCTTTCAGCAACATTTTGCTTCTCAGCTGATGAAAACTTGTAGTGTTTGTGCCTAGTTCATTTACACTTGTGAGAGGAAGATGTGCTAATGGGATTGGTACAAACAAGAGAGATGGATGCCAGTGCTGTGCTTTGAAGAGACAAAATGACAATAGATGTAAGGAAAAGAAGTTATATGTTTAAATTGTGAGTTTGTGTGCTTGTGAATTATTGCCATATAATACGATCATTTCTTCAGCTCCAAAGTAACCATTTATGGGTCTTTAACTTATCTAAAAACTAAAGAAAAATGTGTTGCTCTAGACATTTTTTCATTGTGTTATGCCTGAATCCTCAAAGTTGGCTGTCAGTGTAAGTTGTGGTGCTTTTAAAGAAGGAAACTGCATTAGTAATTACACATTTTAATAATGAAGGCTATGTTTTAAGCTGTGAATGATTGTATGTGTTTGCATTATTTGATGCCCTGCATTCAAGTTGGGCTGCACGTCTGCCTTCGGAAAACTCAGATGTTTTGATTATCACTCAATCCTGTCTACCCCGCAATAAATAAAAATGTGGCAAAATGAAGACACTGACGGGTTCATTAGTGTCTTGGACAATGGGTCTGTAGTTTTCTTTAAAAAAGTGAAATTGCATATTCCTTTAAAGAAGGTTCTATACTATCATGTGTTAGAATAGCACCTGAAAGAAAAAAACCTTACACTTAAATATGGAACATGTTTTCTGAAAAAGCATAGTTAAATCGGTGCACTTGAGTGGCTTTTTACTTTCAAATGTATTCTTTGGTAATACTGCTGTACGGCCTTTTTTTTAATTCTCCTTCCTCCAAATTCTTAAAGGAGTATTGAAGATATACCAAGACTGCCTCAGACCTAAACCGGGATGGAATGGGAGAGTTTTGTATAAGAGTAATAATGAAAGTAGAAACCTACCGCATCACCAAAATGAGTTCTTAATCCAAGAGGATTAAAAATATAAGATTGGTAAATCAGCCATAGTTGAATGTTCTTCTGTCATCACCCAAAACACAGTCTGTGCATGGAAGCACAGACTCAGGTGTGCATTTATCTACTTGTTAAATTTGACTCACCTGCATTTTCTTTGGGTAACTCTTACAAAATCCGTATAATGTGAATTTGATTGATTTGCTTTAATATTGTATAGCACTTTATGTGACAGACTTGTTGACTGGAAGAGACCTCTGAAGGTTATATATTCTGGTGGCCTGTTTGAGATGGGACTACCGCCAACACTAATCAGCACAGATAACTCTTTGTCTTGCTGAGTCTTGACAATCTCCAGGGGGGGATATTCCACAGCCTTTGTGTACTGTGCTGGAACACAGACAGTGGGTCCATAGAGAGCAGCATTCATGGGCAACTTGCCCATAAACAGATGCTAACATCTGTGAACAACAGTTGCAGACCCAGGGAAAGTACGAGGAGAACAGACCTCAGACGGTGGCCAAACTTACATGTTTTTCTTAAGCATCATCTTCCATTACCCTTGTACAGAGTACTGGGCAAGTTGGCCCGGCTGGACTGACCCAGAATGGGAGATGTATTGTGTTTATGTTCTTATACATACAGCCTTGTCTTTGTGGCTTACCTAAATCACATGGCAGAAGTTGCTAGAGCCAGTACTATAGCACACTACATAACGTTTGAGTTTTTCTGACAGGCATATTGAAGAAACAAGAGGTTTTTTCTGTATTTTCACAAACAGTGTGGCAGGTTCAAGGTTTAATCTTGGACGGCATGGTGCTGATACCAGATGACCATGTTTACTGTATTGGCTAAGTTCTGATATTGAGTTTATGGCTTTGGTAACCTGAGAGAAACAATGATTATCTTCTCAGAGATCCCATCAACTTCAGCACACTTTAAGTTATATCACCCCCTTGATTTAAGTAATTTTGTGTGATTTGTTTCAGTAATAACTTCTAATAGTTGAAGTCTAATCTAATCATTTGTGACTTTCTGGGGATGAATGGACTGACACACCTGCAGTGATCTGGGACTCTAAAATGGAAAAATACCGTGTTCTAGCAATGTTTTATGTGCAGTTGGCTGTTAAATAGCTTAAACAAGCACATTAGGCTTGTTGCTGATCTAATACAATTACAAAGAGGTCTACCTTGTTTTGCCCTTGTTTGGAAGTTGTTCTCTACTAAAAGCGTTCCAAGTCCAAGATGGAGCAACATGAATTAATAATTACTGTGATAAATGGATTAAGAAAATGTGTTAGAAAACCAATGCTCTCAGCTGGCTTAGCTTATTTGGCTTAAAAAATAGTATTCTGCTACATTAACCTCAGATCAGATTGGCAAATGACAGTGTTTATGGTAGTGACTAATGAAGCTTGAGCAAACAAATGCCAATTGTGTTTTCTGTTACTCTAATTTTTCCTTTAATAACTTATTTGCAGTAATTATCATGATCTTCAAAGCATTTTATGGAGAACTGAGTTCAATTCTGGGTTCAGAAAAGTATGACATCTATATTTAGACATGTGCATATATATAGTTTATGTACTGTAAAATGTAAATGTCATCTTCACATTACTTAGTAAATGCCCCTGCCAGATTTGTTGAGGGCTCCCCATTTTATTGAATAGCCATGCAGCTTAAATTGATGTATCAAGAAATGTGTAATAAGCATTACTTTATCAACTTACAGAAAGAGTAAAATCAAAATGATTTTAAACGTATGTTGTTTTGGTTTGGCTACGAGGAAAGCACTTCAGAGATCTTTATATAAATCTCTCTCTGCTTTGCAGACCCAGAGACACATAAGCATTTACCTTGAATGTTTTGCAGAAGAAATTGCAGCAGCTTTGTATGCTTTCAGCTACTGTGAGCAGATACCAGCACTTGTCTGAGAGTCTGTGTTCCTAAATACTCTTTGCAGATTGTATACACCTCAGGTGCATGCAGATTTACCTTGGACCTTTTGAAGGTGAATGTGTAATGGGGAAAGAAAATCCTGGTAACTCCAAGATTTTAAAATTTCATCAGCACTACTCCTACTTCAGAGAACAATCCACAAGATTATACTTACTTTGCATTTCTTCTTTCCCACAGTCTGCATCTCAGGTGCTTTCCAAACTTAATGAGTGCAGCTGCACTCTTTAAAAGTTGGAGGAAAGTAGATGAGAGAGAGAAGAACTGAGAGGAAGGGGTAATGGGGAACAAGTTGTGTGCTTGAATGAAATGAAACAGAAAATGGAGAGTCAGTGAGGGAGAGAGCTAAGTCTTCCATATGGCAGGCTCAGCAGGCAGGAAGGCTCCTACACCTCCAGTGCTGAGCTGGTGTGAAGAAATTGAGTGGGAACTCCTAGATTAATAAGGAGAGTGTAGGAAAAACAGTCTGCATGGTGGGTTGGATGAAGTTTCTTGGAGAACTCCAGAAACGGCACCCCAGACACTTAAAAACCTAAAATTAGACTTTTTTAGGTGCCTCAGGGACTTAAAAATTCAGGCCACTTATTTCAGAAGTGTTTATTGTTGAGCAACTCCCTTGGAAGAGAAAAAGAAGGTATGTGGGTCTTCAGCACTCTAAAAAGTGGGCTGGATTATTATACAATGGAGAATTACATGTATAACCTGGATTCAAAACAGTAAGGCTGTATCAGCTTAAAGCTGTGCCTAAGCTGCAGTGAACTTCTCTTAGCTGGCTGGTAGGACGCAGTGAAGGATTGTAGGACTACATTTCATGGTATGGTGCCTCAAGATATATGCTTATTAAGGTGACTGAAATAGCTAATGTTGTCACCTTTGAAGACATACACTTGACATATATATTCTGTTTTTCATTAAGCCATGAAAGCCTGGTGTATAGTGCTTAGATGTCTCTAAGAGGATATACCTGGCAGACCTAGTAACCCTGGTTTTGTAGATGCAGAAAGCTTTCTTTTGTTGTATTTGCCATTAAAATAAAACTGCAGCACTGGTATGGAGTAATTACATTATTTATAAATAAGATAGTTGCATAAAAATATCTTCCTACTTCTAGGAATCAGGCAAAAGAAATCGTGAAGCGGGACAGTAGTTCATACTAGAAAATGTTAAGAGTACAATCTTGAAGGGGAGTGGAAGAATGCAGCAGTTTCTGTCTTCAAATGAAAGTCTTAATGCAAATGTTGCTGTACAGGCTTCTGCTAGCAGAGCTATTTCATTTAGAAGATGACTATCAACTGTCTCAAGAGGCATCTTTTGTTGGTATAGTCTCTGTAATTTAGCCAGAATGCATGAGTATGTATATGTGTACATAATGCACAGCATGAGGACACCTGGGAAATACTAATTGCCAAGGTTCCATTCACTCCAGTGGTTCATTGTTTAAACATTTATTTCCACTTATAAAAAAAAAAAAAAATTAAAAGGAACAAGCTCTTTTCTCCTCACTTGCAGATGAGGAAAGGAGAAATCTTAATAAAGAAAATATTTTCTGCTAGTTTGACCTGGCCATATTAGTACTTTGTATATTCATTGAATATCAACATGTTACCTATTCAGAGTAGTGGAATTAACTGATATAAAATCAGTGTGAAAGAGAAATAAAGCTTTTGGGGTAAGCAACACTTGAGGTAAGCATAAATGCATATTAATTGACTAAGTTTCCAAAACAGCTGTTTAGTAGCTAATGCCAAAGTGATAAATAGGAAAAGACAGATTTTCTTGTGGGCTCCTAATCCTGTTTTCAAGACAGAAAGCTTCAGTGGGTAGTCACTTAAAGTTAGTTGTGATTAGTTTAGTCACTACTACTAATGTAGTACTTAAAAATGTGTTACTGTGAAAAGAAGATGGATCTTCTGAAGAATTTAATGGCATGTAAATGTTAGCAATGAATGTTCACAAGAATTACTATTAATGTACGTAATACAAGAGTATTTATAGAGTTACAGAAACTATAATAGCAAAGATTTTGTGGGGAAGCCTAAATAAAAATCTTTTTCTCAGGGATAAGTAAGTTCTAGTCTGTTCCTCCTGTTGTGAAAGGGAGAACAAAAATGAAAATTGAACAGCTGCTATGTAGTGGACATAACTATACCTATCCCTTGTGCTATATGCTTCTGAGTGAGTCCACTTAAGTAATTATTTTTACAATGATTTGGAAGCATAAATAAATATCATATTGTTTACATATGCGGTAGATTCACTTTCTTTCTGTTTACGTACATTCTAGGCTGCTTCCGTAAAATTATTACTTGCTTTAAAATATGCCAGAGCTACCAGATTAAATGTAAATTCATCCTCATTACTGTATTTATATGGTGTCACACTGTCTGGTGATATAAAATTGTCATGTGGGACTAACATCAGTTGAAGTGGTGACTTCATATGTCAGAGATCTCTTGTCCTGATGGAGATTTATTACTCATGGACCAGTTTAGCCTTTTGAGTGGTATGAGAGAACCACAGACCATTGGTCAAACATCACAATGAATCTGCACCTGAATACATATACTTATTTAAATCAGTCTGAGAATCTTTCAGGCATGACGGCATAACTTGCTATTGTAGTCACTGATTAAAAACAAAGTTAGGGGGCTGCCTCTTGCCTTCTCCTCTAAAATAAGCATAAAACCTATTTAAAGGGCAGACATTGTGGCTATTTGTTTCTGTTTTGTTGCTCAAATCCCTTTCTGTTCTATGAGATTTTAGTTGGGGTGCTCCAGAAATACCATATTCTTTTTAGGGGATGTGATCTGATAAAAATTGGTTTATTTACTCTGGAAAGGTTTTCCTGCAAAGAATACTCTCTTTCCAAGCATGTCTTTGAAAGGTTCCTCTTATCAGTTGAATATGTTTGCTTCTACTTTTCTGCAGAGAAGTATGTGCTTCCTTTCTGTAGTAGGTCCCAAACATCCAGTTTTTCTCCTATTGGCACAATTACCTTTCATGTTTGTTGCTAATGCTAGCAAAGTATGGGACATATTAGGTGTATTGAAAACTATTAGATAAGTGGTAGAGTATGGTGTAGTAGATGCTGTGAATTTGGGCTGTGTCTTCTCCCTTTTAGGGAATGGGAGATCAAGCTGCCAACTCTCTCTTGGGTGATCCAGATGCTGTTCACACATATTTGCAGTGTCTGACTCTGCCCCATTCAATACACTTACAATTCCGTTATTGAACATTTATTGCCTTTTGAGGAACATCACCCTGACTGCTACCTTTCAAATACGATCTCAGAAATGGTTAGAGGAAGAGGCCATTTTCCTAGCACATCACTGTGAGTGATAAGGAAAGGGAAGTATTTTGTGGAACATGTGGATAATAAGGGAAATGGCTTTCATGGCAACAGTAACTATGCAAACTTCTTACTCATTCACCTTTCCTGCAGATTTTATTAGTGATTCAGATCATGCAGTTACTCTGGATGAGCAAACAAGCGTTTGTTCATGTCTGTTTTTCTCTCTCTTTTTTTTTAGGATTTAAAAGCCATTAAAAGCCAGTTTTTAATGTTGTACCATTCTTTTGTCCTTTACAGATACGCTGTGTATCCTGTGCATTATCTGTGAGTTCTAAGTTATACACACAGCATCCACCAGAAGAGTGATTCTCATTAATGTGCTTTCATCTCAGCATGTCCCTTTTCTTAGCATCTGGGTTTTTTGTAATCATATTGACTGCTATCGTATCATCTGCTGAGTCATTCTGGGAAATATTTCAGGATTTTATAATTCCCTTGCTTTACATCATGACAAAGCTGAAATCTTTTGTGGTTCTATAGGCAAGCTACTCAGCTTGCAAGATCACTATTACTGGGATACTAAAATTTTAATCTCTGGTGGAGAAACTGATCTTACCTGTAAGCTCTAGGCTGGCAGAGAGTGCATCACTTTTAGTCTCTCTGTATATATAAGGCAAAAATGACTAAAATAAAAGGTTGTTATTTCTGACAACTCTGATGTGCTTTGAGCACCTGTCTTTTGAGTACTATGAAACAGCAGAGACTTCCTCCTAACAGTAAAAGAACAAACAAGGAAAATATGGATTCACTGCTGAAATAGCTGGGTAATTTAGTGAGAGCAGATGCAGATAAGGCTGAGGCTTTTGAGCCTGGAGGGAAAACAATAATTTTTGGTAGTGGGAGAGAGCTATGTCAGGGCTTGAGAAAAATCTTGGTCCATAGAAGTTCATGGGACATAATGGGTTACATATGAAGGATGCTGAAGGAGCTGGCTGAGGTTGTTGTGAGGCTGCTCTCTATCAATCATCTTTAAAAGATCATGAAGATAATGGGAGATCCATGATGACTGGGAAAGGCAAATGCTGCTCCCTTTTCCCTTTTTCAGAAAGGACAAGAAGGATTATCCAGGTAACTATAAACTATTCAGCCTCACTTTTAGTCCCTAGGAAAGCTGTGGTGCAGATCCTCTTTAAAGCTATTTCTGGACAAGTGAGGAATTTTGTAGCCAGTATGGCTTTACCATGGGTAAATTGTGACTTTTGAACTCTATTGTCCTCTAGGATGAAACTAAGAGTTCTGTGGATGATATGAGACTGGCAGGTACCATCAACCATTACTTTAGCACATACCATGTTTTGTCATGGTCATCATTTTCCAGAGCATCTCTGTGTCCATGTTGTTGCATTGTGGCCTAGATGGCTAGACTGCTTGATATCTGGGAAAACTCAAAAGGCAGTAGTTACCAAGATGATCAGGGGCCCTGTGAGGAAAGGCTGAGTCAGCTGGAGAAGGGATAGATTCAGAGGGGCCTTGCAGATGCCTGCCACTGTCTGCAGGGAGGCTACCAAGAAGGTATCTGGTAGTTGGCTTTTTGCAGTGATGCAAGACAGGACGATGAGAGGTGACTGGCCTATATTGAAATATAAGAAGTTTAGACTTGACATAAGGAAAAACTTTTTTCCAGTCAAGCAGTGCACCAGGATGTCCAGAGAAGTTTGCAGTCTCTATCTTTAGAGGTTTTCAAGACCCAACAGGGAAAAGCCCCAGATAACAAGGTCTGACCTCACAGATGACCGTGTTTTGAGCAGGTTATGGACTTCAGACCTCCTGAGGACTTTCACAGCCTGATTCAAGCTCTAAATGTGAGGAAGTGATTTTTCCTTATAGGCATTGGGTAGTTTACTGCTTTCATCAGCAGAGAACACTCTCCTCATCCAGGTATAAGAGCCCAAATTTTGTAGTCTGCTAGGCTACATTGTTCTCCAGATAGTTTGTCTGGTAAAATTCCTTATGGGAATATTATCACACCAACACTCCTGTTGTGATTATTTGTATTTTATTCATTCGTAAAGCAAATGTGAGGTTTCAGACAGGCTGATAATTCTGTGCAGCTAAGAAAAAAAAGAAAAAAGCATGAAAACTGATTGTAAAAATTTGTGGGTTATTTTCATTAAAGAGAAAGAGGTCACAGTTGTTCTTCCCTGCTCTCTGATTCCCCACTCAAAAAAAAAAAAAAAAAAAAAAAAAAAAAAAGGAAAACAAGTAAAAAAAAACANAAACTGATTGTAAAAATTTGTGGGTTATTTTCATTAAAGAGAAAGAGGTCACAGTTGTTCTTCCCTGCTCTCTGATTCCCCACTCAAAAAAAAAAAAAAAAGAAAAAAGAAAAGAAGGAAACGCTGTTTAAAAGTTCTTAAAATATTGTGGAAGAGCTGTTAGTGCAAGAGGGTATTTCTGGTTTAAGGGATTAAAAAAGACACTTTTATAAAGGACCAAAGCACAAATACTGCAGGTAATCACAGATTGGAAAGTAGCTTCCACTCCCTCCAAAGCCACCAGTGTAAGTTTGGACATGAGGGGCTACCAAGTCTCTCCCAGCACATACTGAGCTCCAAACAAGCTGTTTGAAGAGCTGCTTCTTCTGCTGCCATTTTATTTTCTTAACTAATTTTTACCCTTTCCTGTATTCAGGCTTGCTCTCTATGGCTAGATAAACAAGAATGAGATGCAGTTTTCAGGGGACAGAGCTGCAGGGGTGGGTTCATCTCCAGGACAGCTAGCTATGAAGTTCCTTTTGGAGTTTCACAAATTGGTTTGTTATTATGTTCTTCCCCAAAAATTCTGTGGGAACTGTTGTTGCTAAACCCTGATTTTTATCTTGGGCCAGGAAGAGCAGCTGGATTTTATCATGGAGTTATTGTACTGTTGAGCATTGCACAATTACAGAGCATTAGTATGCACATAGGAGTATGCAAAGACTTTACAAGCATAAAATATTCAACATTTATGAAAGAAGCCCTTTTATAAATTTAGATACTAATTGGCCAGATATGTTCATGAAAACTAAATAGTGGCAGCAGCCCCACTATGCTTCCAATGAGTCTCATTAATTAACATGCTTGAGAGATTCTTTTATTCTTTTAATTTGCAGAAGATAGAATGACAGTCTCTTCCCTCCGCCAGAAGAAATGTGGCAAGCATGTTTTGTTGTCAGAGTTGTTGGCTTGCAGTTTCTTAGGCACCTTAGCCATACTTCTAAGAACATGTGCGACCACTTGGGTGTGTAATAGGTGCTTTTGTGATCTATCTGCAGTTTAAAATATGCTGTTCCCTTTTTATTTGTATGTAAAACAGTGCTGAGATTGGCTGCTCAATAGTTTGCCAAGTTTCTGATATTCCTGCTCTAAGGAAGTCTGAGAGAAAGTACATTTCCAGTATGGTCCTTTTTGAAAATGTGCAACTCAAATGTGTTAAGAAAATTAAATAATGTTTTGAGAAACCGCCTCTTCATTCTGCAAATTCCATATGTTCTATTCATGAACAAAAAACTCTTTACTTTCATAAAACGTGAGACACTGATTGTCCACAACTCAAGACTTCCCAACATAGCTGCTAACATTAACATCATTTGGGCATTAAAAATTGCTGGGATCTCAGGGACAAACTGGTGCCGGTATGAACCCCGAGGAGTACTGATAGACACCACTGCTGACTATAAGCTAGCAAAAAGTTATCTCGTGGTGTGGTCCAGGCTCAGCTCCAGTAGGGGAAGATGGATGGATCCCTTTGGGGTTGCACCTACATAATACACAGCTGAGTTGGATTTGATAGTTTTAGTTAAGGCAGAACAACATTCCCACATTATCTGACACTGATCAGAATCTGTACTTATTCATTGCATTTTTAAAAACTTAATATTTTCTACATATACTCCAAACTTGTCAGACAGAAGAGGAAAATATAACAGTTGTGAAAGATAAACCTTACTAGCAAAGATTTCATTGTTTGCTGGAAAACAAACCAAGCCAAGTTTTTACATACTACATTTCTCTTAAAGGGTTACAGATGGGATTGTAACTCATCACAAGCAAAAAGATATGAGAGTTAAGACAGATAATTTGAGAAGGGTTCACCTCAAACCGTAGAGCAGTCTTTTGCAAGAGAGGAAGAATGTTTTGCCATGAGAAGGTTGTGCTTAAGGACTGGCTTTTTAAATGAGAGTATATCTGGTGAAATAGTGTTTTCTTAGCAATAGCATGTCATTGATTACACTTGATTGTAACTAACCTGCCAGAAAACACTTTTTCCAATAAGCTCCATAATGTAGGTGGATTGGGTTCAGCTCAGTGCCTCAATATTCACTGAAAAGGGTTCCTGCATTTGATGGTCTTTTAGAAGCCCCATCTCCTTCACTATTTTGCTGCCATAAACACCACCAAATTGATATCCTTACTTCATTTCTCAGATATAGAAAAAGCATGATTTCATTTTCTTTTCGATAGTTTCCCAATTTATTCCTCAGGGCCATAAACATTTTTCTCTACACTGGCAAGAACAGCTTGCTGCAAGTAAGTTCTTTTGTAATTATTAATATTTTCTTTTGGTGGGGGGAGTTGCTAAATGGCTTTTAGGGGCATCATGAAACAATGTTTATTTTTCAAAACATGAATAGTGAAGCTGTCTTATATTGGGAGAGAACAAAAATTCCCTATTACAACTTATATCTATATGACTTAGCAAACAAAGTGTGAGAGATTATTTCCTCTGCTTGAAATCATGTCTCTGAAGGTTCTGTAATTTATCAGAATAAACCATGAATAAGCTCTGCTTGGGTACAGCAAAGGATATCTGACTGTGGAGGTGAAGGTGCTGGAGACAAGGGGTGGGTAGCACTATAGATGTGGAGAATATAGGATCAGTGGAGCACCAGTAAAAGAGGAAAGCAGCAAAAGGGTAGGAGAGCAAGCAAAGGAGAAGGGAGCCCAGGGAGTGAGGAGGAGAGGACATATTGAAAAGTTCACTTGAAGAGCTTGAATAATGATGGAGTATATTCGAAAAACCCTGTCTCATGCCATAATGCAATCAGCCAGTGTACTTCTGATTCTCATTCTGCTGATTACTTTCATATTTTGATGTTAAGACCAATTTTTAATTTTAAAGAACGGGGAGAGAATTTCTAGCTAACTTGTTCCAAATATAAGAAGTGTTTTCTTTCGGTTATACTTTTGTGAGGGGGAAAAGGTGGAAACATTTAGTATATTTTAGGTACCCACCCACTTGTAGACTTGATACTTACCCCTTTTCTACTGTCAGGATGACTGATGTGTGAATAAGATGTAAAAATAGAGAGGAAAAAGCCTAAATATAATTTGTTTCTGAGTTGCTAGAGACTTCAGTGGGATCATGTTTTTCCAACCAGTTCACATAGGCTGTATGAATGCAAAACTGTGTATCTAACCTCATACACTGAAGGATCTATTTGCATAACAGCACAACTTATTTTTCAGTTATGAATGTTTATAAGCTACCTGTAAATTAGCATCTTATCTCTGTGCTCTGGAAGGTAAGAGATGCACATTACAGTGGTTTTTGTTTTGTTTTGTTGTGTTTTGTTTGTTGTTTTTTGGTTTTGGTTTTTTTTTTTACCACAGTGTAGAGTTCATTCTATCTTTGCTAAAGGAAATAGTGAAAAAATATTATTTCTACAAGCAGGACAGATTGTTAGTATTTGCAGATCTTATTTTCTGTGGGTTGCATTCCATGATCTTTATGTTTATCTGCTGAATAAAACAAGTTCCTCTAAAACATCTGCAGCTCTCTTCTGGTACCTCCCAGGTCTTCAGTTAGCTTGTTTGTTGATTAAGGCAAAAGTAGCAAGACTATGAAATATATGTGCAAATAGCCTTGAGATGCAATTCAGGTATGTGTCCTTCTCAAACACCAAGCCAACAATATGCCTGTTTGGGGAGGGGAGCTGTATTTTTAAGTCCAAAGGGAAAAAAAATGTCAAGGGCAGTTAGATTCCTCAATCCCAAACTTTCCTGTGGAAGCCATATGTAAGCCCAGGGTCACAGCAGTGAGATGGGCCTTTCTAGGATCCAGCTACTGAAAACTGGGAATTAGAAGGCTGTGTAACAGTGCCACCAGGTGATAGAATAAAATGTAGGGTTTGCTGCTAGCGTAATCCAGTTCGACAATTATTTGCATCTACTTCCTAGTCTAGTGTATGTAGATCCTCAGACATGACTAACCCATGTTTGCTCTAAGATCCATCATAAACACAACTTCTATGTATGGGGAGTTCATTGGTGGGCCTTTTTTTCAGGAGAAGAGTGGGGTCACTTTTGGGGTTCTTTGCAATTTTTGTGGGTTTCAGGGAGGCATGGTCAGGTTATGGCAGAAGGATCCATCTCTGTGCTTGTTTGCTTCTGATAGAGCACAGATGAGAGAAGAATCAGGACAGTAGTCTTATTTATATGAAACTCCAAGGCATATGAGATAAATGTATTAATTGTTATTGATGCCAATTTGCATCTAGGTTATTTAGCATCAAGTAATGTTATTTGAAGGCAAATTTAATTTATATGTGACAGCTGTGATGATTCTGCTGGTTTGATTTATGTAGAAAAGTTGCTAGGAATGTGGTCCCATCCTATTGGGGAAATTCATATTAATAAAAGAAGATACCTGCAGCTCTGATACCTGCAGCTAACTAATGTTGTTGTTTGCTAACACTCTAGACATATTACCATAATGGAAAAGCTGTTATGCAATCTACCATCATAGCAAGAGAAAATTAAATAAACAGGAGTCCTGTACAACAAAGTATATATTCAGGAGGCACTGATAAAGGTGATACTGAATTATTAAAGTTCTAAAATAATTTATGCTTTAGGTATATCCGTATTTGTTGATAAAAACAGGGTCTTTACTTAAAATGTAATTGGATTTCTTTGCTTGAAGCAACCTGTCCCCGATGCGTATCCCACTCAGGGAAATGCTACAAGTAACTGAATTAGGATGCAGGGGAACCTATGTGTTTTCAGCTTATGACTTGTATTCCCTCTACCAGAGTTTGTTGTTTCCTAGGGTGTAAGGATGTAAAGAAACAAAGAACAAGTTTTCCCACTCTTGGAAGTTCCACTTCTTGTCTGGGAGAGGGAGGGAAGATGATGTTTACCTTTTTCTTCCTCTTTTCCATCAGCAAGCTTCTGTAATCTCTCTAATTTGTGCTGTGTGCCTTATGTGAGAGTCCTTACCTGCCATTTTTTGTATTTTCTGTGATTTTAGAGTGGATCCTTCTTCACTTGGCACAGTTGAATTGTATGCAAAATAGGATTATAAAACTTCCTCCTTCTCTTAGTAAACACAACTTGATAGAAACATACTCTGTAAACAGCTTTGGTGCTTATTGGTGGGTAGAGAGTTTAAATTTACTTTTTAATCTTGTATTTTAAGTGACTCAAAACTATCTTCTTGAGAATGGTTTTGGTCTGTTTAGGCTGTAAACCAATGAACAGTTAGTTGTAAGCCTGCTACCATCAATATTGCACAGACTCAGCTCCAACTATTCAATGTAGATAATTTCTGTTCATCTCGATATGGTTTAAAATTTTGTTTCAGGGATCTTGTTTCACTGATGCAAGCAGGATCAAGCGTCCTTAGCAGAACCCTACCAAATCAGCAAAATAATTTCAGGTTCCCTTCAGGAACCAAGTGTCTGTCTTCCAGTTCCACAATGCTCTTAAATTTTATATGGGCATGTAAACAAATTCCTGTTCAAGTGAACTGAACTACTCCCAAGAAATTTGCATTTAGTCGCTGTGATCATGGGTGGCTTTCCTCTGTTGTATGAATGCTGATCCCCGTTGTTTTCATAATGCTGACAGTACCTACGGGTAAATTAGTTTCTTTGCAAGGCAGATTGTCAGCTCTGCTGTTTCATTACATTCCTTGTTCCTGATTCCAGCTCATACTTCTGATTACTGTCTGTGAACAACTGTACAGATATGTGAGGGCAAGCTGCCCTAATCAGAGAAGTAACATTTCCTGGTAAATGGCAGTACTGGTGGCCTGGTTGGCTGCACTGACTGGAAATCCTAGCAGAAGTCACTGAAGTTGGGAAGAAATGCCAACAGTTTCAGGGGTTGAGGACATGCTCTGATACAGGCTACAGTAGTCTCCTCATAATAAATTATGTATGACAGCAGTCAAATTGGTAGTGTTTCTTAATGGCTGATGATTTAAGAGCTTTTCAAATGCAGCAGGTAGTTATGTGCTGCCACTGTTCAAGGTAGGAGGGGATAGTGCGTTGCACATCCTATGAGGAAACTAGGTGCTACCCAGTTAACCACTTCAAAATATCAATGCCTAAAAACTTGATTATCAAATTAGATTAAATGCCTTCCATTTAGCCATGTAGGATATTGAATACAGATACAGTAAAAACAATTAAGCTTCACGTGGGGGCAGGTACAAAAATGTCTCATTTCTTACATACAGTACAAATATAATCTACACTACTAAGGTCAGTTGTGATCCTTGCGTGAAGGTATAAATCTGCACAAGCTTTTAGTGTTCAGAATATTTACTCTGAGTTTTCTTCATCAAAGCTTTAAGCAAATCCAGCTCATCGTTTTTGGACAGTGCTAGTCAATAGTTTGTATGGGGTAAGGGAAGAATTTGCTTCAACTGCATAAAAGTGTTGCATTAGGAGTTCCTGTGATTCAAATCGGAGCATGTAATTATGTTGGTAGTGGGAACAGCCCAGCAGCTCCCTATCTTCCAGGCAGCACGTAGTGCACTGCCAAAGCAGAGAGGGGTATGGGAAAGAAGGGGATGCAGCTTTGCAGCTTGCTTGTTTCTTCCCCCACTTCATGTCCCAACAGCTTTGTACCAACAGTGGATCAGTAAGTTAGCCCCCCTGAGTTCGCAGCTTCAGCCCAAGAACTGGAATTCCTCTTACAACTTGAATAATTTGCTAACATACTTGTAAATGTTTAATTGTGCTTTCTCTAGCTATTTGTCACTGTGGTGCCCACGTGATGCCCACATCTGCTGTGAGACCCTCAAAATACTGATAATTTTAATAAACAGGTGCTTTTTGATAATTATTTACTTTGTGTGTTGTGATAGTTTTTCCTTTAAAAAACCCTAATATTGAACAACACTCTAGACAGAATTGTGCCAAACTGCACCGCAATACTGAAGCAAGCCTAGGAAGGAGCAGGCCATACTGTTTGCAAAGCTAAAATGTGGCCCTTTTGGAAACCACTGAACTCTTTTCAAATAAAAATGTGTAGTGAGAGCACCATCTGTGAATTTCTAATGACTTTGTGCATCAGGATCTGGTCACAGAAGTAAAACTTCTCAAGGCACAAAATGGAGTAGAAATCAGGTTCTGATTGCTGCGCAAAGTTAGCAGCAGCAGCAAAGGAAATAATAAACCTCTTTGCTCCAGGTCTTCCTTGCATGTAGTTGCACAGTTGTTGCAGGTTCTCAGCCATCCACCCAAAGCCATCTGTAGACATCTATTCTGTGCCTATGTGTAATCAAATCAAAGAGTTTTTAACTTCTCTTGTAACATTGTGGCAGCAAAAATACTTTATCAAGATGTAAGCGTAGGTCTTCTGTTATGGCTCCCGCTCTACATTGTTAGTATGAAAGTACAACTTGTGAGACACAAGCTCTGTCTCCCATGTCAATAAATTCTATGAAATGCTGTGATTTTTATAGCTGTGATAAAGATGAACATAATGTATTTCTGTTACCTATAAAAGGGATGTAAATGTGGAAAAGTGGCTCATTCCAAAAGTTAAAAATATTTCTGTATGTTATCTCCTCAAACCTTGCGAGATTTTGATTAAGAACCTCTTTAACTCTAAACAGTTTACTAATGAGCACATAATGAATTAACTACTTCCCTCATCATGCAAGTTTCTCAAATATTGGACACTTAAATTGTGACTGATTCAAACTCATAAGATTATTCAATTAAGCAGTAGCAGCAGTTTGAATGAACAAAGGATCTTCACAGTAGCTATCTCATGTAGTAGTTTGTGAGTAACACTAAGTGATCAAACCCTTAATTGCTTTGACATCTGGGAACCTCATTAGTGAACCTCTGGTGTCTGGCGCATTACAAACAGGACAAGAGACACAAGTCTCTTCTTCAGAGGATTTATCGTCTCAGAGGCTGCTGAGGAAGGCATGGGGATAAGCAGCACAGACTAAAGGGTGAGCGTGTCCAACCTGTGCTGCAGCTGGCCCTGTGGGAGCAAGAACCAGCCCAGGACACTGCTCTGAAGACAACTGCCCTGCCTATAGATACCTGGATTTGTGTATAAGGTGATAAACTAAGCCAGGGGGATCCAGCTCTAGACATTAAGGTACAAATTGTGCCTGTGCAGAACTGTACCTCTTCTGCTTCCACAACACCCTTTGCTTCTTTGCACAAAGCTTTGCCATAACATATGCATTTACCAAATCAGATTACCGTGAACTTGGAGATGTAGGCACAGCACTGCATTATGTGCTAGGCAGGAGCAATCTCAGCTTCTCTTACGGCTCCCAGTGTTGCTGTAGGCAGTGTAGCAAGAGACTTAAGCAGCAGCTTAGAGGAAATTTGAAAATGTGCTTAAGGAAGTCCTTCTAAAGAGCAGTCCTAGAAGAAGAACAAAAGTCCTGGGGAATTATAAGTAGTTAATTGAAGCTGGCCTAATTGGCATATCCATGGAAGAAGCCAATTTTTGCTATTACAGGCATAGGAAAGTCAGGAGGTGGTAACTTTAAGGTATTTACACAGTATTCAGGACTAAGAAAAATGAGTTGTAACGGATGGTTATAAGTTTTTACAATAGAATTTTGCTCAATTTGTTTTATCGGTATTTTAAAACGTCAGTTAAATAAACAGAACAGATTTTGCCTATTTACCTGCTCAAAGTGTGGATTTATGGGGCGTGGAGGGAGTTAGTGTTAGATCAGGAGTCTTTCAACTTAATATTCATCTTTTTTATTGGGAGCTTAATAAGGTCTTTATTTGGCCTATGAGCCATGAGACAACAGCTTGAACTGACATTTTTGATGTCCTGAAGTTTCAGATTTTAACGATTCCTTAGAATTTATATTTATGTAAATGTGTTTGCACTTCACAGAAGGGTGTTTAAAAAACCTGTTGTGAATGCTTTATGTTTTATACAACAGAGTTACGTTTCACGTAAGATGATCTAATGGTGCAGTCAAGGGAGTATATAAGGAAAATGTCCCATGTCTGTCCTCCACTGTGCAAAGATGAACTGTGGTTCACCTTACAATCATGTGCGTTATAACCGTGCATGTCCTCTAACAAAACTAGAATTTACTAGATTTTGAATTTACAGAAGTACTGTTAGTTCTTGAGAGATCAAACACTTCTCTGTGATATTGTCTATATATGTGTATATGTGTATATATATATATAACTATCTTCCCCACTGAACACTGAATCTTACTTAAAAGAAAAAAATAAGATGTCCTGGTTAGCAGTCATTTTTCTCCTTCTTAGTAGCTGGTGCAGTGCTGTGGTTTTGACTTTCAGCCTTGGAACAGCACTGACAACACCGATGTTTTTTGTTGTTGCTCAGTAATGTTTACTCTGACCAAGGACTTTGTGAGTCTCATGCTCTGCCAGGGAGGAGGGGAAGCTGGGAGGAAGCAGAGTCAGGACACCTGACCCAAACCAACCAAAGAGGTATTCCATACCACAGCCATCATGCCCACTGTATAAACTGAGAGCAGTTATCTGGAAAGGCTAGATTGCTGCTGGGGTCGGGCTGGGTATTGGTCGGTGAGTGGTGAGATGCTGTATTCTCTTCCCTTGTTATTTCCCTTATCATTATTATTACTGGTGGTAGCAGCAGTGATTTGTGTTATACCTTAGTTACTGCACTGCTTTTTTCTCAACCCATGGGAATTACATTCTTTCAATTCTCCTCCCCATCCCTCTGGGAGCTAGGGGAGGAAGTGGGGAGGAGTGAGCGAGCAGCTGCATGGTTCTGAGTTGCCAGTTTGGCTTAAACCACGACATAAGGATACTTAAACCATTAGGAAAAGTAGTATTACACTTATTTGAGCTAATATGTTGCAATTATGCTGGTAAGAGCTCATTAAATTAACAAGAGTATATTAAGCTTTTCCACTCTGCTCACTAGTCCAGAACTAATTCAGGCTGGTGGCTCTGAGTGGGATCCAGGCCTCTGGAATTAACTGGTGTTATGGTAATGGTTTCTACTGGTTAGGTGTGTCATAAAGACTATAGCAATTAATGCTAATGAGCTGCAGTATTAGCAGCCATGGCACAGAGACTGAAAGGTGGAGAATCATAAAGTAAACATTAGTCTCCCACCTGTGAAGTGGTCCCTGCAGAGCTGTGTTTAACCTAAATGCTGAGAAGGTACTGAGAATACCTAAGTAGGCTCTGATAGAGTAGTCTATCTGTCATGCTGATAAAGCAGGGTGTCCAGTCTTTAGTGCTCAAGTCAAATGTACCTATTATAGAATCATAGACTCATAGAATAGTTAGGTTTGGAAAGGAGCTTATGATCATCTAGTTCCAACCCCAATGCCATAAGCAGGGACACCTCACACTAAATCATGCCACCCAAGGCTTCATTCAACCTGGCCTTGAACACTGCCAGGGATGGAGCACTCACAACCTCCCTGGGCAACCCATTCCAGTGCCTCACCACCCTAACAGGAAAGAATTTTTTCCTTATATCCCATCTAAACCTCTCCTGTTTAAGTTTTAAACCCATTACCCCTTGCCATTGCCATTACTTTCAACTGCAAGTCATGAAGAACAANCAACCCATTCCCTCACCACCCTAACAGGTAAGAATTTTTTCCTTATATCCCATCTAAACCTCTCCTGTTTAAGTTTTAAACCCATTACCCCTTGCCATTGCCATTACTTTCAACTGCAAGTCATGAAGAACAATTATAAAACCAGTTGTGTGTGGCACAAGGAAGCATTTTATTTACTCATGGCAACAAAGCCTACAGCTCAGTTTGAAGATTGTCTAACCTGTGCTTATACCTCCGAGGGCTATCTGGCATAAGTGATGCTCGCCCAAACTTTGATCCTATAAGCACCTTGAAAACAACACAATATCCGTTTTTGTTTCCTTTTTCTAAATGTACAGTTACTGTATGGTTAAAGGAAAAAGCATCTATGTGCTTATGACTGTATGGTACATTAATTCAGAAGTGATGCACCGTTTATGAAAGCATTTATGAATGCATAGGGATTCAAGGACAAACTTTGAGCCTCAGACTGATCATATGAGGGAGAAGGTTGCTGAGGGCCTTCCTTTCTTTTTTGGCCCAGAACCATCCTACTGGGATGATGCTGGAACCAGCCCCATTCAGGCTTGTACGGAGCAGGGGGAGCAGAGGAAGCAGCTGTATGCTCTGCCTCAGCCCCTGCAGCAGTCAATCCCAAAGACTGCAGCACTGCTTGAGTGGTCTCTAGATAAAGTGTCTTCTTGGCACCCACAATGTTTTGGTGTAGTTTTATTCTGCCCTCAAGGGACACTGCTGGGCCTTTGGGGTTCAGCTGTATATTTAAATGGCTATGAGGTCTGCAGACTCAACAGACCAGAAATTTACACAATGGTACAAAAGGAGCAGAAGAGATGTGATGAGGGACCTGCAGTCACAAGGCATGCAAACACATCTGAAAACTGGAAAGATGATACAAAAGTCTGTCATGTTGTTATATATGTTCTTGCAGCAACCACAAAGTCTCTGACTGGCTGCAAAAGTGCACAGAACCCTGTCACTCTACCTGAAAAGATTTTTAACCTTTAAAACGAACACACAGACTTCCCAGGGCTTTTTTTGTGAGTGATTTCTTGATGGACTTTTTTATTCCTAGTTTCTCTTTTAGCCTGTGCTCCAAATGAGATCATTCCTATTAGCTCATGTAGTTCATGTAGGGCAGGCAATTGCTGTAGTGAAACTGTGGAAACAACTTGTATGGTGGCTGATTCTTCCTGGAATAGCATTTTTAAGGGCACAATGTGTTCAGAAAGCTTCCTTCTTAACGTATAATGTGGATGACTTTCCCAGACATAGGTCAGGCACAAATCCTGCTCTTTTGACATGTTACAGGCCAAAATAGCTTCAAAAGTGATAGAACAAGAGGTAGCAGCCTCAAGCTGTGCCAGAGCACGTTTAGATTTGATATGAGTAAAAAAATTATTCATAGAGAAGGTGATCAAGTGTTGAAACAGGCTGCCCAGGGAAGTGGTGGAATCCCTGGAAGTGATTCAAAAACCATGTGGATGAGACGCTTAGTGACATGGTGGTCTTGGCAGTCCTGGGGTAATCCAGCAAGTTGGACTTGATGCTCTTAGAGGTCTTTTCCAACCTAGTTGATTCTATGATTCTGTGATTCTGTGATTCTATGATTCTGTGTCACATCTGCAAATACAATGAGGCCAATTTGCTAATAAAAATCACTAGCAACATCTATCAACTAGACTGAAGTAATCAGATCATTACCACTGTAGCAGAGGATATAACTGTTCCTTGATGTGAATTCTGGGCCTCCAGTTACACAATCAAAATGGCACTTTCCCACAAAGATGTCTTCAGATGGTATTTGCACGCCTACACCCCTAGCACTGCCTGGTTTCACTCATTTCATAGCAGGGCTGCAGGAATTTTGTGTCAAGCATAGATTTGGCACTGCAGTATGTTTTGGGGAGACTTCATAAATACAGTGTTGTGCCTAAAACACAATATTGTGACAGGGCTTTTCTTTTGCTAAGTAAGTTTGTTTTAGTGTGTTAATCATTTGATTTTATATGAGATGTTAGCTCTACAATAACTGAGGAAACACTCATGTTAAGGTGTATTTTAAATCAACCTATTCCTTAGGCATCTAGGGCCACAGTAAATAACTTGTCCTTGCCTCTTTTCTTTTAAAATCTGAGTACAATAGTAGTATTCTATAATATAGCGTCAATTACTGGTGATATTGATACGGCTTGAGAATCTCACAGTTTCACTATATAGAACTAGAAGTTTGGTTGGGTTTTTTAATTTTAGACAGAGGAAAAACTCATTAGATAAAATCAGGAAGAAATACAAGGTTTTGTTGGGTTGTTGGGTAGGGTTTTGGTTGTTCATTGATATGTTTTCTCTTGCATTCATAGACTGGGATGATTTTGAGCTCTCAGAGCACTGGTGAGTATTTTACTACTCCACTCAGGAGTAAGTCGAAGATTTTCTTTACACAATAATATTGTCAAAAGCAGCAGGTCCTGAAAGAACAAAGATTAAAAAAAAAGTTAGCTTGACTCCACAAAAAAGCAGCAAGGAACCTGTTCTGGCTGGCTGGCAAAGTGCAGGCAAGTCCTCTATCAGCCTGGTTTTATCTCCCAGGATAATGGGAGGGGAAGAGAAGGGCCTGTGGCATGTGAGTAAGGGAAGGCCTGGATAGGCACTATGATTCAAAGGCATGAGAGCAGCATTGAATGGAGCTGCTTAGGATGCAAGCAGGATCTGCCTGTTGTCCACGCCAAGGACAGCCTGGCTCCCACAAAGCCATTCAGCATCTCGCTTTAATTTTCAGTGCTCCCGTTTCTGGAAGACTTCATTAGCTTGAAGAGAGACGCACTGAGTTGGCTCAGACCCAGCTGGGAGAAGGCTGACAAAGCCGTGCATGCTGAGAAAATTGGTGCGAAACAGTGAGTCTGCTAGGCCTAGCAGAGCTAGGAAAATCCCACTGGATTTAGCTGCCTATGCAGAGCCATTTGCATGTCCTTGTTAGTTGCCCAGTGTGCCTGTTAGCCACCTTGGTTTTGCAGTATGCTTGCCCTGGGTAACACGCAGTGGTCAGGTTGCCCACAGACCCCGGAAGCAACAGAAGGAGCATTGCTTTTCAGTTAATAAGCTGTGCTGGCTCTTCTGTGATTTTTGAGGCAGTTTCAATAGTTGGAAGTTTCAATTTCAGTACAGTGGAAGCTAATGAATATGCTGACTTCTGTACTCTCTGGATAAATGAAGAACAAATTAAACATTTCTTCAAATAAGATAGATGGGGATATTAAAAATACCACCTTACTTAGGTTTTATCATGTGCACAATTGCCTTGGGCAGTAGCTTCTATTGTCTCCTTATCTCAGTCCACTGAAGTATTCAGCTGCTGCTTTGAGGTAGCCTGAATGAAGGCTGTTAGCATACCCATTAAGAACTGTCATTGCCTAGAAACAAAATCTAATATTGTCTAGAGATCAAAGCCTTGATTAATGGCATCCGTTGAGACCTTCTCATGTTAAGATATCTTCCTGTCCACTTAGTCTATCCAGACCAACAGGTTCAATATCTTAACCTGTGTGATCCTGTCTCCATATTCACCCCTGGACTGGGAAGATAGCTGAATTGTTTCATTAGCATTTGTCCTGGGTTCAGCAGTTGCAGTCAGTTTTTCTTCCCTTTAGTAGCTGGTGTTTTGACTTAA